>JBBPBX010017321.1:0-29676 GCA_038048925.1 Garcialebias charrua
AGTAAAATGGCGACCGGAAACGACCGGAAGTTGCGTAAATACGATCAAATTGTAATTAAAAACGAAATATTAATAATTATACTTTATTTATAAAGCCATTTAAAACAACCACAGCTGCAACAAAGTGCTATACACATGAAATTAATAACATTAAAAAAAAAAAATAATAATAATAATAATATATATATATTTTTTTTTAATCATATTTTTATTAAATATGATAAAATCGTAAGTCTGAGTTGCCGTAGGTCGCGGGTGACGTAGGTCGAGGGTTTGCTGTACAGACATTGAGCTCAAAATGGATTTGGTAGTAGCTTATAATTACAGTATTCTCAACACTTAATAAGATTTGACCAAAATAGATGAGTGCCATTTCTCAACAGTCTTAGTTTGGCATGAAGGACAGCGTGTTATAGTCATTCCTGCAAGGATTGGATATACAGGTGGTCCCCGAGTTACGACACAGTGCCGTTCCTACGCCCGTTCGTAACTCAAAAATCGACGTAAGTCGGAAAATGCGTCCAAACGGCACCTCATACATACAATACTTTATTTTACCAAGCACTTAGCCTATCATAACACATTACCCTACATAATTATCAAAAACCACATACATTTAGGAGCCATAATGAAGGGAAAAAAGAGCTTAATAACCTACTGGTATGCTGGTGAATTCTTCCTACGTCTGTTAGCATGTTAGCTCGTTGCACTTCCGAGCTCTGCAGCTTCCAGCTGCTTCACGCGGTCCACAGCGTTTACAGCAAGGTCTGTTAGCATGTTAGCTCTTGCTCCTCCGGTCCAGCTCCGCTTTTTTCTGCCATCTGGTGACACAATCCACCCATCCATCCTACAGCAAGGTCTGTTAGCATGTCAGCTCTTGCTCCTCCGGTCCAGCTCCGCTGTTTTCTGCCGTCTGGTGACACCATCCACCCGTCCATCCTACAGCAAGGTCTGTTAGCATGTCAGCTCTTGCTCCTCCGGTCCAGCTCCGCTGTTTTCTGCCGTCTGGTGACACCATCCACCCGTCCATCCTACAGCAAGGTCTGTTAGCATGTCAGCTCTTGCTCCTCCGGTCCAGCTCCGCTGTTTTCTGCCGTCTGTTGACACCATCCACCCGTCTCTGCTCCGGTCTGCCTGTCTGTAGTAATTTTCCACTGACTGCGTCAAGCTGCTACTCCCCCCCTCCCTCCTGTAAACCTCCTGTAAATTTCCGTTGTCCTCCGGTGAGTTTCGGTACCGTATTTTCTGGTGTAAAGGCGCATAAACCGCGTAACTCGAACAATGCTTTTCAATGGGAGGGAGTTCGTAGCCCCGAAACGTCATAAGTCGAGGCCGTCATAAGTCGAGGACGACCTGTATTTTGTTTTCTATTCCCTTTTAGTATACTGTAACTTTTTTAAATGCCATTGAAGTGCCCTTTGTTCAGGAATCACCTGCATGTTTTACCTTTTGTTCCAGTGAATGGTGGATGGTCAACATGGACAGAGTGGTCTGTGTGCAACAGCCGTTGTGGCCGCGGTTACCAGAAACGCACACGCAGCTGTACCAACCCGGCGCCGCTCAATGGTGGCGCTATCTGTGAAGGTCAAGGCATCCAGAAGCTGCCGTGTAATCCTCTCTGCCCAGGTATGGAGCGAACACAAGTAGCATTTCCACCCAATTGTTAGTGGGTGGAAATGGTCGGGGTGCACCAAACTCCAATTGCACAAAATGTAATGCAACTCTGTGTTTGCTCATTGCTTATTTCACTCATATTTGCACCCTCCCATGCTCACGTGTGCCCCTCTCCCATCTGTTCTTGTCGTTTCAACAACCACTCATGCACTCATCCATCCTCATCTTCTCATTCCTCCCCTCCGTCTCTTTCACTCCACCCTTGTGTGTGTCTTGTCTGTTGTGTGATTAGTGGATGGCCTGTGGACAGAGTGGAGTAAGTGGTCCACCTGTGGGACAGAGTGCACCCACTGGAGGAGGAGAGAATGCAACGCCCCGGCGCCCAAAAACGGGGGGAAGGACTGTGAGGGCATGGTGCTCCAGTCAAAGAACTGCACCGATGGGCTGTGCATGCAGAGTGAGTACCCGACTAACCCTGTGCTACTCTCTCTGACCTGCCAACCGAAGGAATTTTCCCACCCTCTGACCGGAAATTTCCCTGCGCTCCTTCATCACCATGTGCTTAACGCTCCCACCCTGTCTGTCACTCAGTTCGTTTCACTTCACTCATGCACAAATAGGAAGTGAAGCTAAAAAGCCTCTTTTGATGTGTTTCTAAACTCTTTATGGAATACGTGGCTATGAAATCAGTTGCATAACTAAACGTTTCCTCGTGTTGTTCTTACTAATTGGCCTTGTTGCACCCATTTTTATGATTCTTACACAGATTATATAAGAAAACTTAATAGAGATATTTTGAAGCAGGGTTTTGTGGTGAAATTATGACCAGTTACTATCTTACCTGTTGTAGATATCTCTTTGATCAGTGTCATTTTTAGAAAAAAATTAGTTTAATTGAGACTTGATTGGCAAGCTAATCGTTAATCTGAGCAAGGCCAATATCAAAATGTATTGCTGGCTTCTTAAAGGTTTAAACATAATGTAGATTTTTTTTAAATGTTGCAGTCAGTTTTGCATTATATGAGTATTTACATTTATTTTTATGGATTTTTTATTTTTTTACAAGTGCAAGCACCCTCAGGATTAGCTAGCTTTAGCACGTAGTTTTTTTTTTTCATAAATCTTTATTTTCAACATCACAAAATAAGAACAATATCATTAAACATAACTATGAAAAAAGACAAGAATAGCCAGGGGGAACATAAATCGAACATAATAAACAGAAAGTTACAGTCATATTATGTTTGCAAAAAGAAAACAATTGTACAACATGTAATATATGTGCCAAGTCTTATGTATAAAATAAATAAATAAAAATATATAAGATAAAAATAAAAGGATTTTAATATAAAAGTTGGTCCACAATCCCAAGTTGGGCACTTTTAGCAGGAATATTATAATATTTCTGCCTGAATAATTGTGTAATTTGAAAGTGACAGCTGTGTAAAGCATAAAAAAGTGTGTTTGTGTGAACCATTAAAACATTTTTGAGATCGAACTTGTTTAGGTCTGGCAGCAATTTACTTTTTGCTGGACCCACTTGAACTAGCTGTTAGATTATTTTTTTAAATTCCAATCAGAATAAACTTTCAAAAAGTTGTCTACAGCAGGTAAGATATTACTTGTTTATAGTCTTGAACCATAATACACAAGAAATTAACTATTCCTTTAATTACAAGTGGCATCAGTGTTATGCTGCTTTATTTACTCTCTTATAAAACCCCTTTAAATGTGCAAACATTTAGAAAATCATTTAGTTTAACAGTCTTTGAAAGCACCAGGATGCACCAGTTTTGTGTTTATTTAGTACTTTTACTGGTTTGATGCCAGTGAAAGCCAGCTTGTGGTGAAGCCAGATAATTTTCATGTCTGCAAGCAGGGAATTGTTTACTTTTATTTCTCTTTCTGCCAGTACCGGTAAGTTAAAATCAGCCATGAGCCAACAATCCCGCTCAGATTTCCTCATTATGCACTCAGATTGGAATCAAGCTCGGGATGCTTTGATGTGTGTGGGTTTTTACTGCATTGTTAAGTTGTCGCAGGTATTTAAAACCCTAAATTTCATCTACAAGAGTGACTTTTCTGCTGCTTTAACAGCAAGAAGTGGAGAATAACGAGGCGAGAGCTGCAACTGAGTCAAACTGTCTGCTTTAATAAAATCCCTCTCCAATAAAAATCGTTGGCGGTGTTAAACCCAATCACTGTCACATGTGCCTTCAGCACGTGTAAAACGTAGAACAGACGGCGATTGTGACACTAATTGTTTAACAAAGCTGCTGGATGTCTTAAATTTGATAGAGCTGGCAACCGCAGTGAGCAGCTGATTGGAGCCTGTGCTGTGAACTACTTCTGTCGGTGCAAAGTGGTAAAAGTTAGAGTTTACATCCTATTGATAATCAATATGCCTCTTCGGATGGCCTTGTGGATGGAATGTATGTGTCTGTAGAGTATACACATGCGTGCAAATTTCATAGAGGACAGAAAACAACAACTTTGGGATTCAGAGGTGTGATTTGATATGTATGAGTTGCTGTTAGGAGGATGCATTAGAGGATTTTTTTGCCTATCAGTGAATAAAAACATCAGGCAAAATCTATGAAAAGGCTGTGAAAACACGCACTGGGTGGATTCATTTGAGTATTTTCTTTCCCCGAGCAGAACAACATATGTTCACCCTGCCCTGCTTCTCGCCCTCTGCAGCTCAGCCAAGAGCATCTTAAGTTCTTGGCGGACTTGTGGCGAGTTTGCAGAGAATAGCGATATAGACTCAGGATCATTTCAGAGATTGATTTTTTGGGAAGCTAAGAGGGTGAAGCCACTTATGTCAACGCTAATGACCATTTCCATGAGCATTTAGGAGAATGGCCCCATTATCTAAAAGCTCATGTTATGGCAAATATGATTGGGAATGGGAGTTGTGTGCAATCCGAACTCACCTTGGACTGCTGATGTGCTCCCTGCAGTGCAGGCCTGGAATCTGAGCAAACGCGTGTCTGTGGATTCCATTGCAGCTTGATCTTATTTTCTGTTGTTTGAATTTATTTAAATAATTGCGATCCATCACAGAACTCTGCCGAAGGAATTCGATACAACCGCAGCTCGAAATAGAGCTATAGCATTCGTAGCTCTTCACATAGAAACACAACCGACTCGAGTCAAAAAGGAAAAAAAGAGTTGTTATAATTTACTTTGTTGCTTGTTTATTGCATTTAGGCTGTCAGGGTGCTTTCAATGTTGGATTTAACCAAGTTAAATCTCTTTAAATTGATCTAGAAAGCTTGCACTTTGTTCAGAGAGATCTTCCCAAACCTAACTTGTAGTTTCCACACTTCACTAGAGCTGTTTTGCGCTCGCCCTGTGGTCCGTTTTTCCTCGGTTCGGATGTTGTTTGCCAAGCTTTTGGTAACCTTGCTCTCAGACATGACATTTTCTTGACATATTGATCCAGATAGAAAAGGAAGAACGCTAGCGCCAGCGAGGGCTTTATTGCTGTGAGACAACAACGGGCGAGCGTGGCTCTAAGCTTCATTTCTGTTATTTGCTCTGTGGTTGAAAGGTCTCGATTAAAAAGTATTGTGCTGTTCAATATCAATTCACATGGATTCCACGGTGAAGCCAAAATGAACTTTTAACAGTGATGATATCAGCTTCGGTGGCTAAAATTCCAAAGTATTTCCCAAAGATTGAACACCTGTCAAGCCAAAGGAGTAATGATTAAAGCAGAGACATTGATTTCCTGTACTATGATCCTGACTTCCTTCCTGGTTGTATGATGTCAGTATAAAAAAAAAGATCTCTGTGTGGAACTGAGTGTTTTTTTGTTTGGAGCCCACCCACTGAAGCGAGCTATTACAGTCAGGATGCATAGAAACTCAACGGAACGGGTTGGGAAGGGCCATCAGTTAGACTGGCCCTTACTGTCACCTCCCCCTTACTCCAACCCTGCATCCCCAATGCCTGATTGCATGCACCAACCTCATCTATCAAGCTATCGATTTTCATGTCAGTCCACTAGTCTTCCTGTGGCACTCTCCCTTTCCAATAAGGATTTCATTGTTTGTTTAGTTGTTTATAAATGTCCCAGGCAAAGTGAATATTGCGTGTGCTTCCGCACCATCCCTGGCTCTCCACCAGCCAAAGCTCCCATCAAATCCCAGCTGGGATGGCGAACCCTCCATCGAAACGTTCCTAAATCTCCAAGTCGCGTCTTCAATTTTTCTAATCGCGATCCTTCAGCCTCCTTCTCCCTCTGCCTTCCTAACATTATCATCACTTTCATCTCGTGCACTTAGCTCTCCATCCACCTTCCAGTGACAGATGCAAGGCTGGAGGTTCTATTGACTCTGCTGGAGCTCACACTTTATCAGCTCCTCCATTCTGCTCACCTGCCAGCATCCATCCTGCCGCCGCCGAGGCTCTAAGCCCGCTTGATGGATCGCGACGTTCCCTTACAGAACCCCCCCACCCGTAGTTTTCTCATCCATCTCTATACACCGCACACAGATACCGGGAGGGGAGGGGCCAAATCAAGAAGGATAAATTCCTCGCGTCATCACTCTCGCTCACGAGTTTGTAGCTGTCTCATTTGTTGAGTTTGTTTTTCTGTTGGAAATTTGATTTTCATCATCCCTCTTCCTTCACCTCCCCTGCCCTCTTCCCCATCAAATCCCTTTCTCTTTTTTTCCCCCTTCTTTTTTCACCCCTCCCTCCCCCCAAGGTTCCTTGTATCAGCAGTCTTCTGAGGCAAACGTCAAGAGTGATTTTGGAAATTCATGTGAGTTGTTATGTTTTTCACCATTTGAGTTATTTTATTTTATTTCTGTTGTCATCGTTGTGTGTGTTTTTGTTCCTTACCTTTATTTTTAACATCTGACTTTATGGTTATGGACTCAGCCTGTTAAAAATCATCAAATTTTAAATACTGGTGGTTCCTGACTTACGACGGCCTCAACTTACGACGTTCCGGACTTACGAACGCGCTTACCAACAGTACTGTTGTACAGTAAATACAGCACTGGTATGTGTTTTTAGATGAAAGTGTGTTAGCTAACCGTTTTTAAATAAAGTTCTGTGCATGTTTATGAACCAGAATGTACATTTGTTCAGTCTCATGTTGATAAACGAGTGTGCGGCGCAGCGTTAGCATACATTTTCTGACTTACGACCAAAAATCCGGACTTACGAACGCCACGTGTAATGCGTTCCAACTTACGAATTTTCGGGTTACGAACGGTGCGTAGGAACGGAACTTGTTCATAAGTTGGGGACAACCTGTATTCGGATTTGGCTTTAACATTTCAAAAATAAAACAAGAAAATAACACGTGTATTTTTTTGTCATTATGTCACTGATTCTGACATTTTATTTTCTTATTGTTTGAACTGCAATCAGCTTCACAAAAGAATGTATCTCTTTGACTTAATACAACACATTCTTTATGGGTTTGTGTGCATGTCTGTTAGCAAAATGTCAAAATCTCATAAACCTCTGAACTGATTTTGATGAAACTCAGAAAATAATCACTGGATCTAAGACGGATTGACTTTTGGAGTCAGCTACTTCAAGATGGCAACCACAGCTGATTTTAGTTAAACAAACACAAACGTGGCTGTAACTCAAATTTAAAATTTAGCTAAAATTTGGTACAGGCTCAATCACCAACAAAGCATGCAAGATTTTAGTTTAATATTTTGCCATCAACTATTGACGTTTGTTAGTAAAATATGTCAACTGCTTGAAATATTTTAATCTGATTACCTTTGAGAGTCAGTTCAAATTATGATGGCTGCCACACTTAATCAGTGTTAGCAAACAAAAAAATGACTGATGTGGTAGTAGCTGAGAGTCATTCATCACACACATTATGAGCATGCACAACATTGCACGAGTTCCTGCCTAATATTAAATTCAAGATAAAAACCAAAACCTTGTGAATCCCATGTATATTTTGATGAAATCTTTTCAAAACATTGCTCAGCACACTAATGGAAAATAACCAAAAACGCACAAACCTCGTTGTTTTTTAAGAGTTGCATATTTGCAGTTAAGTCGCAGAATAACTTGAGGACAAACCACTGATTAAAAAAATGCAATAGCTTCTCTACAGAGCTACAGTTCCTTCATGTTTTCCACACAACGCTGTAGACTTCTGAGTTATCGTCTCGCATGGTGTCTCTCCCTCCGTCTGTAAATCTCCTGGTCCTCACAGAAAATAGAGTGTTTAATAATCCATTTCATTTCCATTCCTTGTATTTTGCGGTTTCTGACAATAGCTCATGTTCAAAGGGACGTATTAATCTAAGTGATACATTTTAATGCGTACACTTAGCAGGTTGCTGCATTTATCATCAAAGTGTGGATGGAAGATTGCTCGACTGGGGGGATATATGTTAAGTAACTGCAGGGAAGCTCAGAGAGGGGAGCAGATTGAAATTACATTTTTAGACCTTCGTCACCAGCTGCCTGCTCTGTTTTCTGTTTATGTCACTACTGGAGGAGAGATTAGAGGTCTAACTGATGTTCGGATGCATCTGAAATATGATGTTGCTGGCAGAGCTGAGGAGAGAACAACAGAAAGACTGAGATATAAAGTTGACAATTACAGACATTCAGAAAAACAAACTCTCAGCTAGAGCACTGTCTACTTTTTTGTTTACTGCATGTATGAAGGTTAAACTGGAAAGAAGTTCAAAATTATGTTCTTTTTGGATTTAATTAGTTTTAAACTTACATGATAAATGCTACTTGTATTTAAATGTTGTCCACATTTAGAAATGAAAGGTTTGTAATGCATGTCACTCGCTGCTTTTTATGCCAAAATTGTTGACGTTTGTTGAAAATGTTGCCGCGATAGCTGCTATGGTCAAATATTGATCATAAATGTGTGCAGAATTACTAGATCTTGATGGATTCATTGGTGCTCATGACTCCCTAATACTACCACATCAAATTTTAGCTCAATATTTGTAAAACTGACCGACTCGTAGCCAATTCTGTTTGCGAAGACTAATCAGTTGCGGCAGCCGTTTTGCTATGGTCAAATATTGATCATAAATGTGTGCAGAATTACTAGATCTTGATGGATTCATTGGTGCTCATGACTCCCTAATACTACCACATCAAATTTTAGCTCAATATTTGTAAAACTGACCGACTCGTAGCCAATTCTGTTTGCGAAGACTAATCAGTTGCGGCAGCCGTTTTGCATCAGGTTAACTCCAAATGGTATACATCCAGTGATTGCTTTGAGAGTTTCATTAAAATCTGTTCTGCCTTTTATTAATAAACATTAGGTTCGAAGTGGAATAATGCAAACCTGGAGAGCAAAATATGTGATTGCAAAGGTTATTTCACATGCATTCTGCTCACATTTTTTTCAGCTTGATTCTTCCTTATGTAAGAAATCCCGAGAGACACATGAGTGTCATCTGCGTCCCTGAGTATTATAGTGCTACTTTGTACAAACCTGTCGTGCATCTTCAAAGAGCTGCTTTCAGATTTATGGGTGACACTGCCATCTGCTGCAGATTTGGTGCATTTTACATAACCACTCCTAAAAAAAAAAACATTCCTTATTAAAATGCCTTTGTTCTCCCCTACATTTGCATGCTTTGTGACTTTTTGAACAAGCTCTGGACATGTACAGTCCACCAAGCTGTGTCAAACATTGTGCAGACACATGCTCCCACAAGCCCTCCAGCATTTCATTACTTCTAAAGAAGGGTTTTTTCTTTCCCATTTGTCAACCTGTGACACTTAAGGACATTCTTCACCAAACGCTGCAGCATTCAGGCTGTCAGTCAGCGGCCATGGGGAGGCCCGGTCTGTAAAAGCGCCTGTCCGTGCCTCCAGCAGCTCTCTTATATTCATCCACGCCAAGCTGGCTAATCACAGAGGTTTCTCCAGCTGGAAAGTGGACAGAGAGACTCTGGGAGGCAGACGGAGATGAAAGACAATTCGAGAAATCCAAGCTATGTCTAGATCTTATCTGCAGCGTGTAAGAACAAAGTCAGAGACAGACTCTGAACTCCAGCATGAGCACGGTAATTTGAAGATGAAATCCCCCCCCCTGCATATATGTCTGCAAAACTTTTGATCTCGCTTCTGAGCCGAGATCGGCGTGTCTCGAAGCAGCCGCGTTTAATAATTGAATTGTTTCTTCAGACGTTATCTCCGTTATCTTTCGTTTCTTCTTAATTATCTTATTTACATGGCCCTGTTTGCAACTTCCTCTCGAATAACAAGAGCTGCGTGGCTTCTTTCTTGGTTTTGGCCACCAAGACACAAATAATGGCTCTCAAGCGAACTATGTTCTCACATTGAGTTTTTTTGTGCTGCTTTTGTTGTATTTTAGAACGAAACGTTAGTTTGCACATTTGAGAGATGAAACAAACCTGATGTTCTGAGGTACCCTGCGTTGCATGCATCATTATGTCTCTTCATTTAAGACAATTAGAAGTACTCATTTAAAGTAAAGGGAAAAATGCAAATACATGTATGCATTTGTTCAAAATGCAAACTGTGCATTTATTTCCCTGCATGGTGGTTGTTAATATCCGGCTCTGTCATAAAGCAGGATATTAGTGTGCTGATAATGTCTTCATCACTACCCCTGCATAATGAAAGAGAAAGCCCCATCTTATTGATGCAAACTCATGAGATCCACAAAGGCACAACTCTCCTCTCTTTCTGTTTTGTCCCCTTCCTGACCCCTCCGCCAGTGGCCCCTAGCACAGACGACGTCGCTCTCTATGTGGGTATTGTCATAGCCGTGATCATGTGCCTGGTTATCTCCGTCGCCGTGGCGCTCTTCGTCTACAGGAAGAACCACCGGGAGTTCAGCTCCGACATCATCGACTCTTCTGCCCTCAACGGAGGCTTCCAACCCGTCAGCATCAAGACCGCCCGCAAAGGTGCGTCCAAGGGGGGAGTTGTTGATCTGTGTGGGAGTGTGTTTCTCTGCAGTCATTAAACACAACTACATTCTATGCAAATTATTAGACAGTTGACACGTTTAGACAAGAAAATATAACTTCAGTTCATTACATGCAAATGGATGCATACTTAAGAACTACAAATGAAATTTGTATTATTATTTGTGAATAATCTGTAAAAATATTCTGTTAAATGGTAAGAAAACCTTTAGACACAGTAATGTATTTAACATTTTCCACTGAAATACTGTACACTTTAATGCTGTTATTGCTAGTATCACTCAGCCCTCTGTGAATAGCAAACAACCATCAGGGTGCTAACGATCCATCATTAGGCTGATGGTCCTCCTTGATCATGTGAGCAGCTGGTTTCGGCTGTCATCAGCCAACAACCAGTTGGCTGATGACAGGTTTGTACAGCCAAAAATTATTGAGCATGAACTTTGAGGTGTTCTAGACTGTGCACATTATTTTATGACCCACCTCGGCCCACTTTGTACCCAACTTGGTAGCGGCTGTTTTTTAAACCCTGGTTTGGGGCCAAAGGAGATCTTCCTTTCCTGTCCTAAGCATTATGGGAAAGACAACAAAATCCACTCCCTTAGTGGTTAAGGGGAGTGGATTTTGTTGTCTTTCCCATAATGCTTAGCGTTTTTTTAGTTTTCCAGCTTTAGGTGCAGCTGGAAAATAAAATACCGCTAAGCATTATGGGAAAGACAACAAAATCCATTCCCTTAGTGGTTAAGGGGAGTAGACTGTGTTGTCTTTCCCATCATGCTTAGCGTTTTTTTTAGTTTTTCCAGCTGCACCATGAGTGAGAAGGACATGTGTGTGGTATAGACCTGCCTCTTGTGTGCTGTTAAAGTTTGGGTGTTTCATGTTGTGAGGCCCAAAGTGTCTTCATTGGGTTTAACTCACACAATGTTAAGACGGCAGTCACAGAATGTGATGGAACACAAGTGCTCTTTGAAGCTGGATCGGAAATATTTGCAGGCCGGATCCGATATCCGATACTTAAATTATGCTGATATCGGATACCGATACTGGATCGGATTGGCCCCATCCCTAGTTTTTTTTTTTTTCTTTTTTTCAAAGTGATCATTAGGGGTGGGCGATACTGAGAATTTTGGAATCGATCCGATACCAAGTAAATACTGTGCTAGAATCGCATACTTCGATACCGATTCCGATACTTGGGGGCGCTGTTGAGCCGCACAAAATTGAACAGTGTGAGTAACAAAATATTTGCCCATCACCTCTTTTACAACACACAGTTGTTTAAATAAAAGTCACCAGTGCAAAATAACAAAAAAGCAGCAATGTTACAAAAACATAACACTGTCAAAATCACAAAAACAGTGATAAGAAAACAACTTCTATTGCACAGATGTTTTTTGAAAAAAACAAAAACAAAAAAAAGCGCAACAACAAAGCATCGATTCCACAGCGCTAGTATCGATTCGATACCAAGTACCACATTGGTATCGATAGTATCGATACTAGAATCGATACGCCCACCCCTAGTGATCATGGGCTGAATTTTTGGGAGTAGCTAGCCATGACAAACCAACATGAGGTTTATATCAACAATTTCCCACTTGTAGAGGATTTTTTTCCAACAATTAAATTGGTTAGTTACCGGTAGTTAAAATTCCTTGAATTTATTCGAGGGCTAGGTGAACACTCTTGTCTTGCACACTTCAGTAACAACAAGGAGACACCAGAACACATCAAATAGCTCACACAGCTGAAAGATTGTCAGCTTCCTGTTAAAGTTATGAAGAAAATCAAACATTTATATAAGCAAAACAGAACAAGATGTGAATAAGTCCAAATGTCTTGTGAGACATTTGGAGTTGCTTACATGAACAGCCCACAACAATCACCTGTTGAGGTGTGCTTGACTCAGCTGCTCTGGCAGCGAACGTGTTGCGGCTGATATGAATTTAAATGTGCTCTTTTGACTGTCGATGAGTGTGAAGCTCGTGAGAGAGCAGCAGGCAGCATGTTTATGTAAGGGAGTTCAAATGCTGATCATAAAGGCATAATCAGGCCAGTCTCCATGTTGCATAACGCTTCGTAGAATTAGGTCTGAGCACGTGATGCTCGACTTGAAAGTAGGAGCACAGGGACGAAAAGGCAACAATAATAGATTAATCAAGAGAAATGCATTGTAAATTTTAATATGATGTTTTAAGAGGAGGAAGAGTGCAAACTATAAAAATAACATAAATGGGAAGGACAGCAAGGACACAAATGTAATGCATCGCCCTAATAAACTTTTTTTTTGTTTTTACAATCAGCATGCTTTTCGTTTACAGGAATTACCCTTAGTTGATTTTGCAAAAGCAAAGAATACAGAAAAGTTATCTAAAGCAACACATTTCAACATTTAAATTGCACATCTTAATGCATTTGTTTTGTCTTTGCTTCAAAAATTTCCTTTCAAACGCATTGCATCAGTCTTTACGGTCTGTTCCTGGCTGGGTTTCAGAATTGACTTTAGGATTTTACTGCTTGTCTTTTAAAACTCGAGTGTTCTGTCTCCTGCCAATATCTGCAATCTCCTACCCCCCAACGAGCTTTATCGCAGCTTGAGATCCTCGACAAAAGCCCTTCTAAAAGCTCAAGCTGTCACTAAAAAATGACCGGGCCTTTTAGTGTCTGAGTCCCTCGGCTGTGAAACTATTTTCTTCTGAGTTTGTCGTATTTTCAAACTCGCCACTTTCTATGTTTTCACAGTACCAACCTTTATGGTACACCATTTTCCTATTTGTTTAAATTATTACTTGAATTAATGTTCCAGTTTTGTATTGAGTAATTGCTGTTTTATATGTTTATAATATGGTAATGTATATACATTAAAAGCTTTTTTTTTAAAGCTGTGAATTAAGTAAGTCTGCTAAACTTGCTGCTAGTAATGATAATAACATCAGTAGTTAACCTTAACTCAGTTTATGCTTGTTACTTGTACGGTTTTTGTTCATTTAATACCCTAAAATCTCAAATAAGTAACTGGAAAACTATCCCATTGTCTCTTCATGTAATGTTTGAATACATTACCAATTCATATTTTGGTATTTGAATGTCTTATTTATGATTAATCAAATAAAACATATTTTTGCCATTAAAGTTTACTGGAATAATTTACCCACAACTCATTCCATGATGCACATAAATGTGTAAATTACAACTAAATCACTAAATGTATTTAAAGTAAGCTTGTTGGTTATCTAACTAAAGAAATTCCAAATCAAAGTCTTGTCATACTTTAGAGTTTGATTGACTCAGAATCTTGATTAAATCATGTTATGGTACTATTTAGTGTTTAAATGGTTACTGTTGCACTGAAGGGACTGAGAGAAATGCAATTTCAATCCTGTGTATGTCCTGTACATATTGCAGTTTTGACAATAAAGTTGACTTTGATAAACACTATTTATCAAATTTTCTGTTTATTTTTCAGCTGATCTTCTCACATCACCCCCTGATTTGACCTCAGCAGCTGCCATGTACCGCGGTCCAGTTTACGCCCTCCATGATGTGGCCGACAAAATCCCCATGACCAACTCCCCCCTGCTGGACCCCCTTCCCAACTTGAAGATTAAGGTGTACAACTCCTCAGGTTTAGTGACGCCGCAGGACGACCTGGGAGGAGAACTTTCCTCAAAGCTGTCGCCCAAGCTGCCGCACTGCCTCCTGGACAACAGCAACGGCACGATGGGCCGTCAGACGCAGACGCTGCTTCGCACGAGGGACCCCTCCTGCACCGCTCTCGGCTCCTTCAGCTCCCAGGGGGGCCACCTCATCGTGCCCAACTCAGGTGCAGCAACATAATCCATAACATTAAGTAGGGATGCACGATATTGGATTTTTGGCTGGTATCTGATATGCCAATATGTTAAAAACTTATTCGGCCGATAACCAATACCGATACTGATTGTTGTTTTGTTTTTTTCCTAGATAGCTTTCTATGCTGTGGAATTAAAATACTACATTATTCTGCATGGTCTTTGTCAATTTGGCCTGCTACCAAATGCAGATGCCAAAAATGGGGATGAAAATGATGTAACACTTCAACATGGATTATGTCAAATTTATTCATAACATTTACAGTACTCTCTCTAACACAATGACAACACTCGAAGAGTGCAAATTTGTACATTTTCACAAATCTAAATTCAACCCGTTCAAAAGCGACAAGTGAAAAGTGCATAAGTAGTAGTGCATTAATATACTTGACAGTTTCTTAAGTTAAAAATTAACTTAAAACATAGCCCAGTACGTTATACAATCTTAATGATCAACTCAAATCTCTATGAATTCTGCTATGTGCAGGCATCCTTGTCACTCATACAAAAACAGTAGCTGATGTCTGATATTTAACTTTATCGCTAATATCGTCCGATATCAATACCATGCCGATAATATTGTGCATCCCTAATATTAAGATCTAACTTAAAACATAGCCCAGTACGTTATACAATCTTAATGATCAACTCAAATCTCTATGAATTCTGCTATGTGCAGGCATCCTTGTCACTCATACAAAAACAGTAGCTGATGTCTGATATTTAACTTTATCGCTAATATCGTCCGATATCAATACCATGCCGATAATATTGTGCATCCCTAATATTAAGATCTAAACCAAAATGTGCCTTAGTTGATGCTTATATGGCTAATAATAATAATAATGATAATGTCACATTTTTGTCATCTGTGTATGTTTCCATACAAGATGAAATTTGACTCTGCATTTAACCCAATCACCACCAGGTGGGGCAGTGGGCAGCTATAGAAAGCGCGCCGGGGAGCAGTTGGGATGAGATGTGCTGCTCAAACACACCACAAGTTATGCCGTGACTGGGGTTCGAACCTGGGTCCTTCGGGCCCAAGTCGGTTCCCCTGCCACTACACCATCTTGGCCCCAAAAACAGTGATCCTTGAAGGAATGCACACCTCCCACCTAAGTTTTAAACGATGATGTGTTTGTGGTTAGAGTGTGTGATGGGGATAACTTTCAACTTCTACTAAACCAAATGTATTTCAAATATTTGAAAAATTGACAAAAGTGCAGCCAATTCTTCGTTGACTAAGTGTGATTTGCTGTGGATGCCATGTTGGATTGGGTTACTTGAAAAGTTAAGCAGTTGTAGATTTATACCCATTTAAATATTGTGTCGTAAAAATCCATCCCATCGCTCAGAAAATATTTTACTGACAGACCAACTGAGTGTATTTTAACAAATAATCTGTTTGAAACAAAGACCCAAAGACTTTAAAGCTGGCATAAGAAGATTATTACAAATAACTTTTGAGATTTTAGGTCTCAAACATTTACAGCGTCTTTAAAATGTATCATCGTTTTAGTTCCATTTCACCACTCATCTTTTTTTTTTTTCTGTAAATACTTCAACAATCTGTGTTGAATTCAAAAAGTACCGTGTTCGTGCTCTACTTACCTTTACTGCCTGCTAAACTTTCCAATCTCCACCAAAAACACACCAACAGATGGGACTTTGAAGTGATCTTCGTAGCCATATGCAACTTATCAGTGTGCCGACTGCTCACTATGACAAGAGCTGATGGATATCTGAGGTGCCTGCACCAGAAGTGCTGGAGTCGAGGTGTTCTAGTTTCAAGCAGCTTACATTAGCCATGCTGTCTTCACTTCAAACACACACAGGCTGTAAGGATCACACCACAGATGCATGCTGACAGGCATAGACAAACGAGCGGGGACATTCAGGGATGCACAGACTTCTCATATTTCTCAAGTTGTATGTTTTTCCATTTTTCTTTATGATACCGGTAAAATGTCCTCAGCTGCTAGTTGTACTCAGCCACCTCATCACGTTACGTCGGCTGCGAGGTTGGAAAACACATTGGACTTTTGATACGTTTGTGTGTCTGGGTAATGATATTCTTTCTGGCAGTGTCTGTGAAGCTGGTTAGTGTTTTACATCTTAAAATCAGAACTTTTTAATAGGTTTTGCTTAGAGTAGCACCTTGAGAGATGTTCGCCTTAGCAAAGTTGTTTTCTATACTAGCTAGTCTGTCACCTTTCTTAGTAAATTCCATACAAGGACATGGAAAATCAATGAGCTATCTTAGAAAAACCCCTCCTGAGAAGGAGAAGCTGTGATTCTGTGTATGCATGAGGGACTTTGAGGGATATGTTTATTAAAATAAATAAAAAAACATCAGAGGGACATCATTTCAAATCAATCCGAGATGGAAAAATGTAAGTCACGTTGGCTGCTGCTGTACAGGAATGCTATGAGAGTGGAAATCATTGATTCTGAGAAATTAAAAATGCCACAGGAGAGACGTGAAAAGTGCCCGCTTGTGTTGAACTCAAGGCCAATACAGTTAGAGCTCCAAGTTAGATAAAGATTGGATGGTGCAAAAATTAAATCCAATTCCTAGTGTTAGCTTTTAATTAAAACAAGTATTTTTGTTGTTTCGGGGAACTCAGCTCCAGTGTTCATTTTGTGTGTTGTCTGTTTCTGTGCTCCTCAGGAGTCAGTCTGCTGGTTCCAGCAGGAGCCATTCCTCAAGGCAGAGTCTATGAGATGTATGTGACTGTCCAGAGGAAGGATAACTTGAGGTACTGCTTGGCCACATTAACTACCGTACTTGCCGCTGTACACGTCACACTGCCGTATAAGTCGCATCAGTCCAAATATGTCTAATAAAGTGGAAAAACATAAATAAGTTGCTTCACCGTATACGTCGCATCTATTACGCGTCACAGATGACCGCCTGGAAATGTGGGCTGGTGTTGTGCCAAAAATCGATTGGCTGCCACAATGGCGGCCACGGGAGTGTGCACGGGAGGACTTTAACAAGATTAACACTTAAAAACAATTATTTGTTTGCTCGAAATTATAGCAAAGTTGTGTCTCAGTTTAACTTTTCCTTAATAAATGCACTTTAATGGTCAAATCAGTTGCATTTCAAAAATCGATTTGCGGAAGCGGGAGGGCACATAGAGAGGACTCGCTGTGTATTTCGTCGAAATTTAAAAAGATTAACACCTAAAAACAATTATTTGTTTGCTCGACTTTATACGAAAGGTGGTTCTGTTTAACTTCCCTTAATAAATGCGCTTTAACGGTCAAATCAGCTGCATTTCACCTGGGCGGTGCGGTGAAATGCAGCTGATTTGACATTTGCTCCAGGAGTGAGACGAAGGTGTCTTTGTATGGCAAGCCAAGTGTCTCATTAATAGCTACTTTTATTAATTAATTAATTAAGTAATTTATTTTAATTAGGACAATGCATATTAATCAACATGACAGCAGTAAGCATCAATGTAAATATGCCGGAGTTAGCACAATAGCTAATTCTCATCCATTGTCCTAAGGCAGGTAAGAACAAGAAACATCCCACAAACAAAAGAGCAGAGAATAATACAAACATCACCTATATAGCACATAACACAACATAAAATTACAATAAAGAGATGATGCCATAAGAAAATAGACAAAGTAATCTACACATGAGTGCACTTCCAGCCACATTAATGGGACACTTGGCTTGCCATATTACTTGAGGGCCCTCTAGCAGCTGAAAATGGTAGTGTTCAATATTTTCCATGTCAGAATGAATGGAATTGTCAGATCTCAGTCCAAAATTGGTTTATAAATATGGGGAGAAATGCATATTAGTCGAATCGGTGTATAAGTTCATGACTGACAAATCAATGCAAAAGGTGCAACTTATACAGCAAAAAATACGGTACCCAGAGCTGAGTTTACACCCACCTGTCCTCTCTGCCATGTGTCACACAAGCATACAGAAACACCATGTGCATGTGTTTATTTTTCCCTTATGCTCCTTCAGACCTTGTGTAGAGGATGGCCAGACTGTGCTGAGCCCTGTGGTGAGCTGCGGGCCCCCTGGGACCCTTTTGACGCGGCCCGTCATCATCACCATGCACCACTGTGCCGTGTGTGACGGCCAGCAGGACTGGCTGATCCAGCTCAAGAGCCAGTCGCAGCACAACCAGTGGGAGGTGAGATTTTTTTTATCAGCCACATAAGGCATTAAAGTGACTTCTTTACAAGCAAAAAAAAAAAACAGTTTCACAGATGGATTGTGTAGAATAAGTATATGAATCCGGTTGGTTGGAAGTTTTACTCAGTGTTGAGTGAAGCACAAAGGAGAAAGATGATACGAGTCTGGACTGAAGATCAAATAAAAGAGGTGAAAGGAAACGACTTCCTCAGCTTCCTTTTAAAGTTTTCAAGGAAACTCTTTGCTTTAATCAAGAAGTGAAACAGTAAACCTCTGATCTCACTTCTGATCTCTGCTTTTTACCCAGACAGTTTCCTTCCGTCTTTATAAAAGATACGCTTTTTGAACTGTACGCAGCGCTTGCAGGCTCCTTGTGTCTGCAAACCGTTTTTTCCTCCTTCCTTTAGCCTTTTTTCGCCACACAGACACAGAAATCCTCCAGTTATCCAAATATTGACTGCTTTATAAATGGTTTCATCTCTTTCGGCCAGATCATGCAAAAGCTACAAACCTCAGAATAGGAAAAAAGGCATTTAATAAAATGTTTTTTCCTACCTTTTAGAAGCATGTATGCATCCATTGAACTCTCACAAGTGAGGCATTCACATAAAAGGCAAAAAGTGCAAGAATATACATTTAATGGGAGTATTTATGCAGCAGCAGTGCAGCAAACTGAAAGGAACACATTAAGATAAAACAATGTGGGTTTTATCGCTTAAACAGCTTATTGCTTAAACTGATACAATCAAAATCAACTCAGCAGAGGTAAATCCATTTGCTTAGCTTCATCCTGGCTCCAATTTGAAGCTCTCTGTCAACGTTTTATTAAATTGTGTCTTGAATACCAGTATTCTCAGAAAGACCAATGAAGAAAGAGAAAAACTGGCCCCAGATGGTGACTTTGATAAATTACTTTCAGGATGTCCAATAAAGCTCAGTGTACGCTGAGATTTTTAAAGAAAAAATAACTATTGATTAAAATCTTTGACCTGTTGGAGTTGCAGACGGTAAACGTGCGCTTCAGCTTCCTTTATTGGAGCTTCTCCTCACCTCACTGAGGTAAATCATTGTCCTGCAGAGAGGAAAAACTGCTTTCTGACTTGCTCTGTCAAAATGCGTATTCATCTTTTTAATGGAAACAGGAGGAATGAGCCTCATCAAAGATGTAAAATGGATATTTAAATACAATACTCATTCCAGAAAGTTGGGATGTTGCGTAAATTACAAACGAAATGCAAGGATTTGCAAATTTTGCAAAAACTATTTTTTTATTCAAGTTTTTTATTTATTTGTCTTCATTAGAAGACATTTTGCATGGTTTAAAGGGCTCTGCTGTGCAGATAATAAAAACAGTCAAGACAATCAAACATCAACAAACAGAATGGCAAATAGAACTGTAATTATTTGAAAAAAACCATGATAACAATCAAATATTTAAATAGTGAATTATTCACAGCGGCACACAGTAGCAGAGTGACAAAATGTGGTCAGTTTGTCCTCCAGCAGTCTAAAGCCTGGTTTATACTTCTTGTCGCACGTCTTTTACCTCCCGTTGAGTGAAAAAAAGTTGTGCAACTTCCGTCTGCACTCCCGCTGCGATCCCCCGGTGACAGCTTGTCTTGTACATGGCCCCCAGTCAGAACTCTCGAACGTGGAGGATGCGGCTCGGAGCGTGTGATTGGTTCAAAGTTTGTGGGCGTTTTTTGTTTGCGCCTTTCAGCGCGAGCTGAATTTCATTAAAATATAACTACAGAAACGCAAAAAAAAAATGTGTTAGCTGAATATATATATTAGTGTTTCTGAGTTAAATTTTTGTTAACAACTGATTACAAATCAGCTTATAAATAACACGAAGCGCGCACCCATCAGAGCATTTCCGCCTTTCAGCGCGAGCTGAATTTCATTCAGGGGAGGGCTGTGCAGCTTTCCAGAAGCCGGTTTTTGTTTTTGCTTTGACATGGATAGTTTTGAAGAGAAACTCGCCGAGGCGGTCCGGTGGGAGTGCGCGTGACGTATGCAGTGGGAGGGAAGAGGGAGGGATCACTATAATGTATCCCCCAGTCTTTCCAAAGTATAAACACTCAAATGCGGTCGGTGACACACACGCAATTATGTCATCGCTGGGCACTCAACAGGGGGTAAAAGACCTGCGACAAGAAGTATAAACCAGGCTTGAACCACCCTTAAGCCTATAGCAGCATAACTAAGGGACAGTTAAGGAAACCCAAGCTGACCCTAACTGGAGTTCGTAGGAGAGATCATATCTCTCCAGTTTTAGCTTCTCTTCATTGGCTCCCTGTCAAATTCAGAACTTAATTTAAAATCTTACTTCTAACCTACAAAGCTCTCAACAACCTAGTTCCATCTTATATTGTAGATCTTATTGTTCCATCCGCTCATTCTCAATCAGTTCATCTGGACAGTTTCTTTTTAGTAGAAACGTTTCACCCTCACTCCAGAGGGCTTCGTCAGTCAGAGCAGTCCAAAGCAAACTGAAGCTACCCCACCAAGTAAACAACTTAAGTGGACCAACCAGTTTGCTGTAGCCAAGATGGTTTCTGGGGGCTTGTCCCTCGTCGACTCCTCCCAGGCAGGCAGACATGTCCAAAGTGGTTCAAGACCAGAAAGTTCATTCTCAATAGTCCAGGTATCAAATCCGCTCATCTCTCAATTCAGATAACTTTCTGGTCTTGAACCACTTTGGACATGTCTGCCTGCCTGGGAGGAGTCGACGAGGGACAAGCCCCCAGAAACCATCTTGGCTACAGCAAACTGGTTGGTCCACTTAAGTTGTTTACTTGGTGGGGTAGCTTCAGTTTGCTTTGGACTGCTCTGACTGACGAAGCCCTCTGGAGTGAGGGTGAAACGTTTCTACTAAAAAGAAACTGTCCAGATGAACTGATTGAGAATGAGCGGATTTGATACCTGGACTATTGAGAATGAACTTTCTGGTTATTGTTCCATATTTTCCTAACAGAGCACTTCACACTCATACTGCAGGTTTACTTGTGGTTCCTAGAGTTTCCATAAGTAGAATGGGAGGAAGATCTTTCAGGTATCAGGCTCCTCTCTTGTGGAACCAACTTCCAGTTTCTGTCCGTGAGGCTGACACATTGTCCAGTTTTAAGACTAGGCTTAAGACTTTGCTTTTTGATAAATTCTATAGTTAAGACTCTGGCAGCAGCATTTTGGATGAACTGAAGACTTTTTAAAGAAGTATTTGGACACCCAGATAACAAACCATTGCAATACAGTAGTCCAGTCTAGACATGACAAATGCATGAACCAGTTTTTCTGCATCATTTTTATTATTATTTATTTTTTATTAAATCCATCCATCCATTATCTTTTACCCACTTCTTCCATTTTAAGGTCACAGTAGTTGCCGGTGCCCATGTCCAGCAATCACTGTGCGAGGGGCGGGGTACTCCCTGGACAGGTCACAAGTCCATCCCAGGGACACATAGAGACAAATGAGATAAACAACCATTCACTCTCACCTAGGGACAATTTAGAGTTACCAATCAGTCTATCATGCATGTTTTTGGTCTGTGGAAGGAAACTGGAGTACCTGGAGAAAACCCACACATGCACGGAGAGAACATGCAAACTCCACCCAGAAAGGCCCCTGGACCGGGATTTGAACCGGGAACCTGCTCGCTGAGAGGCAACAGCTCTACCAGCTGTGCCACTGGGCTGCCTTATTAAATCAAAAGTTTAAATTAAATAAGTATAATTTTTGGTCAATAAATGTAGTTTTGCGTTAGCAACACATTAAAAAATGCTTCACAGTTGTAAACATGGTCCTGTCCCAGTTTTATTCAAAATTAACTCTTTTTGTGGTTGTTGTTGTTTAAACAACCGCATGTGTGACGATGATTAAAGCAGAAGGAGATTCATGTGAGTCTCTAATATTTTGTTTTTCGTTCAACTTTTATTTAGACAGATAAGTCACATTGAGCCTAGAAGACATTTACAAGTGAGATCTGCTTAGACAGACGTAAAATAATGAAACTGGACACATTAAGAATTAGAGACGAACAAATTCCTATTAAAATCTTTTTTCTTGCCTGAACAAACTGTACTTAAAAAAATAGAAGTCTACTTTTTTACTGTGGAATCTGATAATTCTTAAATTCAGGTCTCTCTTGTAAATGAGTCCCTGAGGCTCAATGGAAATAACCTGTTTAAATAAAGGTTGAATGAATGAAAAAAAAGAGCCTTGATGCCGTCCCACAGGAGGAGGTAGTGTCTAATGATCTACCATTAGACGCTGTTAAAAGGGTGATAGCTCCCAAAAAATGCTGCGATTCCTCTTCTCACAATGGGTTGAATTATATCAGTGTGCTTCTCGCAGGAGAAAGGATGACAGAATGACTAAACTTAAAATTAGGTGAGTTGGAGAAAAAATAGATGCCTAATAAAAGACACAAAGAGGAATGGCATATATCTCCTCGGAGCAGGCAGTCAATGAAAGAGAAATACGTCCAGACATTAGCACTGTTGCAGAAGTCAACTGCAAATGGTCTGAGCACTATTTTCTGCACTATGTGGCATTTACAACGGCTCAGTGTCATACACTGGTAAAATATGAACATTAGTGTTTCAAAAGGACACAACTTTGACCAAATAAAACAATTAAGTGTAACTTCCATAGAAAAATAATAATTTGAATTAATCCAGTTCTATCAAAAAATTTAATGTTCTTACAAATAAACTTTTAATCAGATACGTATATTGTTTTTCACACTCAGACTAAAGGCCTAGCATCCTTTTCATATCAATCAGTTAACTGAGAGATGAGTAAATAGTACCGGTAAGTGAAAGGCAAGAATGGATTATCCGGTTTCATAATTCTGAAGTCGTTTTCGGTACATTTTGTATCATCATCTTGTTCCAGCAGCAGTTTTCTTTCATTTTTTATTATTCTGTGTTTGTTTGTGGGGGTTTATTGGTGTGCACTGGTTGTATTTTCTGTAAGTGAATGCATTTTTGCTTCTACCAGTGAAATGCTCACAGTGTGACTGGTTGTAACACAAGTATGATCCACACACCGTGCACTGTATTTTTCTTCTTCTTCTTGCCAAATCAACCTTTGTTTAATGAATGTGTGTGTGTGTGTGTGGGGGGGGGGGGTCTATTTTAAACTCATTAGTCTACAACAGGTGCTTCCTGCATGCTTTGGTGCTCATTTGTAGAACTTTGAATCAGAATTTATTTTTGAGGATCTACTCTGTTATTCTCCTAATGATATTTCCATGAAGGTCACATTGTGCAGGTGTAGATTCACATTGAATTCTTGTGAATAAATTTGTATTTTTTTTTTTACGATGCAGATGTGGGATTAGGTGATTTTATAGCAAAACAACCTGTTTCTTTCTGACTGTTCTCTTGGTCTATTTGGTTGGACATTTACAATTTTCTACTGCACGTCAGATTGAAATCTCAAGCTAAACTGAGGGAATTAAAGCTGAACATGTTTTGTTGTGTTTTTATAGCCTCCTACTGCGTTAGGAATAAATATAGTTTAAATTGTTTTCATTTTCTAAAGCTACACAGCTCCTTACTATAAGGTCTTGGGAAAAAAAAAACAAGTAAAGAATTTCTCTGAAAATTATAATTAATTAATTTTACTTGAAATGCTTTAACTTGCTTACTATGATTAATCAAAGTCTAATCGTTCAGGTATTCACAGTTCCCATAAATATCAACCAAACTGTTCCGCACATGAAATAAAACACAAACTCTCTAACAGACTGAACTGACCCCAGTATTTTTGGACTATAATGTGCACTTAAAATTCTTTAATTTTCTCAAAAATCAACAGTGAGCCTTATAATCAGGTGCACCTTATGCATTAATTCTGATTGTGCTTATTGACCTCAAAACGATTTTATGTGGTTATTATGAATGAGTTGAATAAAGTTTGACTGTTTTGTTTCGCTTAATGCGCTTTATGTATGAAAACAGACCCGTTCATTGATATTGCGCCTTGTAATCTGGTGCACCTTAAAGTCCGAAAAATACGGTAGTTGAGGCTAGACCTTTGGATAAAGACTCCGAGTGATCTGTTAGTGCTCAGAGTATTTAGTGGGAACAAGGTTCGGCTACTACCACACCACATTTGAGCTCAACGTACTTTGTATGTACAAATGTCTGAGTTGAAGCTTTTTGCCTTTCAGTGATGGATAATAAAAATGATCTTTCATGATGAAAAAACAAACAAAAAACAAATCTGGGCTTGGTTTGCCAAGAATAATTATTTATAATATAATAAATGCCTTAAAATAAATTAAAACAAATACTTCCCCTCATTGTTTCCTGTAGGATGTGGTGGTGGTAGGGGAGGAAAACTTCACCACGCCATGCTACATCCAAATGGACGAGGAGGCCTGCCACGTCCTGACGGAGACCCTGGGTACGTACTGTCTCGTGGGCCAGTCCCTCAGCGCCTCCACCATCAAGCGCCTCAAACTGGCCATCTTCGGCCCCGTCACCTGCTCTGCCATGGAGTATCACATCAGAGTCTACTGCCTGGACGACACGCAGGACGCACTCAAGGTACGCAGGTTGCATGTCTCTCCATGTTTGATCAAGGTTATTCCAGAGAAATTAAACAGTTTGTAAGCATTCTTTTCATTTTAGCTGTGTTGTTTGTGTGCCAACATCTACCGTACTTTCCGCCTTACACGTCGCTCTGCCAGACACGTCGCATCAGTCCAATTACGTCCAATAAAGTGGAAAAATCCATAAACATGTTGCACCGCCGTATTCGTCGCATCTATTATGTGTCACCAGTGTTGCGTCGCGTATGTTACGCGTCACCGCTGACAACCCGGAAATGTGGGCCGGTGTTTTGCCAAAAATGGATTGGCTGCCAAATGGCCACAGGAGCGTGCACGGAAGGACTTTAACAAGATTAAAACTTAAAAACAATTATTTGTTTGCTGAAAATTATAGCAAAGATGTGTCTGAGCTGAACTTGTCCTTAATAAATTATCAGAATGGTCAAATCCGCTGGATTTAAATAGTTTCGCTTGTCAGGTCTTCCAAACGTGCGTGCGCAGCGAAAACCTTCATCTCTTTGTTAAAATTTAACAAGATGAACACCTAAAAATATATATTTGTTTGCTGACATTATAGTAAAGATGTGTCTCAGCTGATTAATAAATTCACTTTGACGGTTAAAACATGGCAAAATGAAGCCGACGAAATAAAGCGGCTTTAAAATTACTACACGCACCTGCCCATAATGATGACAGAAACACCTATTCATTTATTTATTTAATTATTTTTATTCAAACCCGTTGAATTCTTCATCCTTTGTGTCGCTGGTGAAGAGTTCTGCCAACTCCTGAGGTAACATGTAGTTCAGACCTCCAGAGAGCAGGAGGCCGGGCTGCGACAGAGTGAGTCCGAGCAGAGGAGGCTGCTGTCGGACACATGAGCTGGGAACGCTCGGTGGACCCTAGCGGCCGAAAGTGGTACTGCTCCATTTTTTCCGTCAGAATGAATGGAAACGGTCATATCTCAGCCAAAAATTGGTCTGAAAATATGGGGGAGAATCCATAAACATGTCGCTTCGTCGTATAAGTCGCAAGACATGCAAATTAGGCAAAAAACTGTGACTTATAGTCCGAAAAGTACGGTAAGTGTGAGAATGTGTGTGTCACAATAAGAGAACGGTGCCACTCCCTGAAACACATAACTGCTGCTCCAATGCAATAAGCCACATGTATTCCCCTCTCTGCTGTTGTCTCATCCCTTCAATTCTATGTAATACACGGACGCACCTATGTGGAGGAAAGATAAGGATGAATTATTGTACCGAGGGGGGATATTGAACCCAGTTATTAAATTTGGAAATGGATAATGAGAAGTGATAGTGATCTTACAGTAAGGACATTCAATTTGGTTTCAGATTGGCAGGCGGACAAACTACCCTTGCAAAGCAGCACGAGATGGAACGTTTTGAGCTCCGTGTGCACGCGCTCAGTGCTGATAAAAAGCTTATTTGTGTATGCAGGAAGTTCTGCAGATGGAGAAGCAGATGGGTGGGAAACTGTTGGATGAACCAAAGACCCTTAACTTTAAAGACAGCACCCACAACCTGAGACTTTCCATCCACGATGTGCCACACACGTTGTGGAAGAGCAAGCTACTAGCCAAGTACCAGGTGAAGCAGTCGTGCACGCTGTCAGAACAGTGTCCAGCAGCTACAGCAACACTTTGAATCACTCATCTGTTCTCCTGCAGGAGCTCTCCTTTCAGCATATGTGGAGCGGGTCACAGAGGAACCTCCACTGCTGCTTTAGTCTGGAGCGCTTCTCTGCCAGCACAGTGGACCTGAGCTGTAAGATCTGTGTGCGCCAGGTCGAAGGAGAAGGACAGATCTTTCAGCTGGACACCACACTTTCAGAGGTAATGTTTGATACTTGACTGTTTGCAATATTGTCACCACGTTGCAGCTAACAGCATGCAAGGTGAGAAGCAGGGGTGCTGAGGGTGCTGCAGCACCCCTTGATTAATCCGTATATAGTTAAAGAGTGTAGTTCAATTTAATTCAGCTTATTTATATTGCACAAATTCACAACAAATGTTACCAATGACAATTTATGAAAGTTCAAGCTCAAGTATCTTTATTATCCCAGAGGGTCGAATACTACACAATACATTAAGACATTAAAATAACAATACCGAAGTCGTCAATGTTCATTGAGAAACCTGATCGCTACAGGGATGAGTTTTTTCAGTCTGTTCATTCTACATTTGGGCTGCAGATACCTGCATCCAGATGGAAGCAACCTGAACTCACCACAGATCAGGATCTGCCAGAATCAGCCTGGCCTTGCTCACTGACCTCTCCTTGTGTAGGTCAGTGAGGTTCTGTGGGGGTTTGCCAGTAGTTTTGCTGCATATTCTGACAATCCCCGAGAGTTTGTTCCTGTTTTTGCATGATAACAATCCAAACCAACAGATGAAGGTGAAAGTTAAAAGAGACTCGATGAAACGTGAATAAAACATTCTCGTAATCCATCCAGATTGCATCAAGCCTCCACTTTGTTGCAACCTCCCATCATGAGCCAGCACACTGGTCACAGTGGAAAGGAAAAACTCTCTTTTAACAGGAAGAAACCTCCAGCAGAACTAGGCTGTGGATGGGCAACCATCTGCCTCAACTGGGGAAAGCGGGGACAGGAAAGCCAGCTGGTTAAAGCAGATGAGCCTGGTTCTGCTGGAGGTTTCTTCCTGTTAAAAGGGAGCTTTTCCTTTCCACTGTTGCCATTGTGCTTGCTCAGGATGGGAGACTGCAACGAAGTGAAGATTCAACGAGTCTGCTGGATTCCTTAGATAGAGAACTTTACTAAATGGCTCTTCTATGTGAATGTTCCTGTAAAGCAGTGGTGTAGTGTACGTGATACTCGGGTATATGGAGTATACCCACTAGGAAAGCTTAAGAATTTCAGTATACCCACTTAAAAGTGCCCAATGATACTTGACATATCATTAGGCACATGTCATTGATGTGTTAAACATCAGTCAAATGCTTCCGTAACAATCTATCGGTATGCAGCGCTTTGCTTTAAAGCTGCAGTATGTAGCTTTTTTTATGAACATATTTCTTCACTCTGTCACTACCTCCTGACAGACTGATGTTAGCCAGGTAATCTCTGAAAAAAAATTAAAAAAAAATATTGTCCCCTTGCTTCTCCAGGTGGTAAATAAGCATTTCTAAAAAGAAAAGGTGACCCGCCATTTTCCAGCCAATAAAAACAGAGTTTGTAACCAGCCAATAAAAACAGAGCTTGAATTTGAATCAGCCAATAAAAACAGAGCTTGAATTTGAAATTCAACAGACCACAAGGGGGCAGAGCCACATATGGCTCTGAGGGGGAGGGATCAGAATGCTTTGCCTGTTGAAAATATTTCTAACTGCTGCAGTTCTACAGAAACTGCATACTGAACCTTTAATGCTGTTTTATAAATTATATAACATGTTTTTAACACAAAGCCAACTGTTGTACAAAGTTTGTTGTACATTTATTCAAATATAATTATCAGAGAAATTTAGAAATGTTCAATATGCTTAAAAATCTAAATACATTGACAATTACATTGTACTGCAGTGTACTTTGGTTTCTAAGCACAGTATACCCAGTACAAAAATGTAGACTACACCACTGCTGTAAAGTGCCCTGAGACAACTTTGTTGTGAACTGGCGCTGTATAAACTGAATTGAATGGAATGGAATTGAAAGATATACAGACAAACAAAATGTCTGGTCCAGTTTACTATAGGGAGAAAGACAAAGAAAAGCACGTTAAAGATAAAAAGAATTGCAAATAATATCATGAACAGTCGAGTGAGGAAATGTGGTGAGTTTGTCCTCCAGCAGTCTAAGCCTATAACAGCAGAATTGATGGACAGCTCAGGAAAACCTAGCCATCCATAACTATAGGATTGATAAAAAAAGAAAGTATTTAACTTAGTCTTAAATGTGTCAGCTTCATAGACAGAAAATGGAAGATTGACACATTATCATCAATAATTCACAGGTTCTCTCTTTTTCAGATTAATCAATACATTTTGTGACCAGCTAATAAGATGTAAATCACATGAAACGTTAATTTATGTTGATTCAGCAGGACTGAACCATTTATTAACAGAATCATAAAATCTAACATCATAACATGCACATTGATTGATCGATCAGTTTTCTATAATTACTTGTCAGCAGATTTAATTGTGAACAACAGACACAAGTAATAAGATGATATTTACTTATATCTGGAGGCATTTAGCTAGTTATTACTGGCAAAAAGAGGAGGGTAGGAGTAAAGGAGAGGGGTTTAAATCAAAGGAAGTTATCTTGAGTGAATTTCAACCAGAAATGACACGTTCTCCGTGCGATCTCCAGCTAGACGTAGGTCCGCTTTTAGTAACATGGCGACTCTTTACCTGGCACGACGGTCAATCAAGAAATGGAGCTTCCTTGACGTCTGAATGGAGGTCAGTCTGGTTACCTTTGCAGCTTCTCACATCTGCCTTTGACCCACTGAAGTAATGGTAGTCCGGTTGATTTTTCAAGATAAAATATTCCAG
>JBBPBX010017322.1:0-16733 GCA_038048925.1 Garcialebias charrua
GTAAAAATGTTTCAGTGAAAGAAACATTGCTGAGAGCTCTAGGAAATGCATGTGTAGCCAGGCTTCATGCTAAGTGCAGACCCCACGGGCATACTGGTCTCTGCAGAGCACCCCCCCCCCCTGTTTTAGACACATCTGTCTTCACCCGGACTTGGGACAGTACCTTGCCCAGTGTGACTCCTGAACACTGTGGGGTTCTTCCATGGCTGTAGGGCCTTTACACATTCTGGGCTGACCTTCATACCCCTCGTTCGATGGGGGGGGGGGGAGCTCCAGCTGTTTGTTTACCCATATCTGCAAGGCAGCATCTGTAATAGGGCCAGAGGAACGCAAGCGATTCCTGCTGCCAGTAGGCCCAACAAACGTTGGCAAAGTTTGAGAGACACCATCTTGCCCAGCTAAAAGTGTGCTAAGCAGAGCTGAAGGGTTGCCACCCATGTCTCTGAGAGCCTCGCCCTGTACAGAATGGAGTTCAGCTGTACTCCCAGAAATTTGGTAATCTGGGATGGAAACAAACTGCTCTTCTCCAGGTTTATGACAAAACCTAGTGATTTTAGGTGAGACATTAGCATGTCTGTGTGTACTTTTGCCTGGACTTTGCTATCTCCAAGTACCAACAAGTCGTCGAGATAATTCAACACTCTGGCTCCTCATGGGTGCCAGGGCTGCCTCCAGGCATTTTGTAAATGTCCGAGGCACGGTTTTTAAGCCAAAAGGCAAGGCCTGAAACTTGTATGTGGTGTTCTCGAAGGCAAAACGTAGGAACTTCCTGTGTGTGCGCTAGGGGTTGAACGAGTACATAATTTTTAACCTCGACATTAACATAAAAAAACTCGAACGACGCTCGAGTAGCCGATGACGTCACAGTGTCTTACGATGCAAAATAAATAAATAAATATAAATGCCTAAAAACGTCTTTACAAAAAGAAAAAAAAGACCAACAAAGCATTGGGAGCATTTATTATGCTCCTATCATTTATCATACTGCACATAAGTCACAGGAAAAACAAAACTATTAGTTATATTAATAATATTAAAAGTGAAAGTATAAGGCGATGAAAACCGAAACTTAAAAAACAAATGGGGCCACAGCCACACCGTACCACCGCCTGCAGCTGTGCAATTTAGGTTTACTTTTAGAGATTGTGTTTATAGATTTTTGGTAGCTCTAGAGAGATGAATATTTGTTTTTTTTTGTTTGTGAAACGAGAGAGAGGAAGCCGTTTCGGCCGTGTTATATATGGGACCTGCATTGCAACACTGCCCTCTGCTGTCACAATCTACTACAAAGAAAGTCAACACGAAGTAGCGCATTTTATAAAATTATAAACTGTTTTACCTTTTTGACAAGACGGCCTGCTCCATTAACATCCGTGCGCACACAGGAATCCATTTTGTAGCGTCTGCTAAAAGCTACCCCGCGCGCTGTGAAATGTGAAATATGACGTCACTAGGGGTACCCGAGGTGGACAAAAAAGCCTCGATAGAAGTCAAAGCAATCGATCTGTCGAAAACTCGGGTACTCTGTTAATGCACTAGTGTGCGCTAGATGCTTATGTGGAAAAATGCATCTTTTAAGTCCATGCTGCAAAAGTAATCTCTCGAGCATACCGAGTAGATTACTTGTCGCAGGGTTAACATGGTGAACTTGAACGTGTGCATCCTTTTGTTCAAACCTCTCAGATCCAAAATCGCCCGGAGACCACCCCCTCACTTTGGGATAAGGAAGTACTTGCTGAAGTACCCTCTGTTTACATCATGAGCAGGGACTTTCCTGATTGCACCTTTGTGCATCATGGAGCAAATTTCCTCCTTCAGAACATAAGCGCGAGATGGGGTTATATCTGACTCTACCACTCCCAGAAAGTGTGGTGGTCGTTTGAAGAATTGCAATTTGTAACCCTGAGTTATTGTTGTCATGACCCATTGACCTGGGCTGCAAGTCTCCCATGTTACAGCGTGAGCTGTCAGCCTGCAGGGCATGTTTATTTTATGTGTGAGTAGGGAGGGCAGCAGGAGAGCAGCCTCCCCCCACCCACTCTTCAGCAGGCCTGTTTGTCCCACTGCTGGGGTCAGCGAGTCTGTCTGGGGCAGACAGCTCTCTGACCCCCTGCAGGGGCTCATTGTGTCTCCTGAGAGACTGTGTCTTATTGGAGCAGAGGAAGCTGGGTGTGTGAACTGGTCCTCTTGTCTCCTTATTGACACTTTTAGCATAAAAGGGTGTTGTGTTTTCCCTTCTAATGCTAAGAAGGGACCAAGAACGTTTTGTGTTTTCTGAGACTTTATTTTCTTGCTCAAACAACAATCTTTCTTTATTACACAAACATTTGAATGATTTTGTGTGTTTACATGTTCTGGACCAGTTAATCGTGGCTTCTTTAGCACAAAAGCTGGTTTTAAAAGTATGGCTTTCCTCTTTTCCCTCTCGGTGGAAATGCCTGAATAGTGGTGAAGCAGTCCTGTCTCAGGCTGGCTTCTGCTTCCTGTCATGGTTCGTTGAGGAGGACCGTGGTAGCCCTGCCTGATGTGGCATGAACCTGTTCTTCAACCAGGCTTGGCTCGTCTGAGGAGGTTCTGAGGCGGGTTTTGGCCACTGCTCCCTCTCGAGATTTGGCCTCTTCTGAGCTGGTCGACGTGTGGCGGAGTGGTGTTGCTGCTGTTGGCCCCTGTACCCACTCGAGTCTCTGGGTTGCACAAAATGTTTTCTGGGCATCCCCTCATGTAAGGCTTCTTCTTGTTTCCTCCTTTGATCCAACCTGCTCTGGATCTGCTCGAACGCCCCACCGAACAGGCCTGTGGGCTGGATGGGATGGTGGAGGAATGGGGTGCGCTGGCCCTCTGGAAGGTCTGTCAGGGTCAACCACAAATGATGCTGAGCGATCACCGTCTCAGCCATAACTTTCCCCTGAGCGATGGCTGCAGTTCCCATGAGGCAGAGGACAAAGTCTGTCGCCCTGCGGGTCTCGTCCAGGACCTCGGCCATTTTCTTTTTGTTGGAGGTCTGTTTGAGTTCTAACAGTTTTTCTGCCAGGTAGGCCTGCATCATGGCAGAGGTCTTCATGGCGCGTACAACAAGGCCCTGTGCATGATAGTTCTTCTCAAGTTGTAAGGCTGACACACGGTAGGCCTTACTGGGCAGAGTGGGTTTGGAGCTTGACGTCCTGGGGACCAAATGAGCCGCCAAAGTCTCCTCCATCTGAGGAATGTGGGCCATGCCTGCTGCCTCCATCCCATCCACATCCAGAAACTGTGCGAGGGGCAATGTCACGGGGGCCCGGGGTTCAGTCCAGGTGCGCGTCAGCTCCGTCTGGAAGTCAGAAAAGATGGGCATCCTGTGCCTCGTGGTCGACTGCTGCTTGGTGTAAAAGAAGGTCCCTGCCAACCTCGTTACCTGTTGTCGAGGTGGGGGCTCTGGTCAAGTTACCTTCAAAGCATCCGCGGCTCTGCGGTACAGCTCGAAGAGAGTGGGGGTGGACACGTCTTTCTCTGATTGACCTGCCGCTGGGCTCTGGGAGAGGTCCTCATCCTCTCCATCCCCCTCGTTGTCAGCCTCGTCGTCTGTTAGCTCGCCCAAGGCTGTTAACGAGAGCTCGTTGGCTCGTAACAAGTCCCTGTGTCAAACTCTACTGTGCAGTCCCCACGGGGACAACAATGTCCATTATCTCACCCCAGTCCACAGCGCCGCTGTTCTCCATCTCATCTGCCTCCAACTCTACTGTGGAAGTGAGGGCTTCTGTGAGGAGCGGTCGTGCCACGGTGGAGCTGCACATGGCCTTGGCCATGAAGTCCACGCGCCTTCGTCTCGCCGACTAACGTAGCTGGTTGCAGCGATGGCAAGATTCGGGGGAATCCAGAGCCGTCTTCGCGTGGACCATTCCCAGGCAGAACGGACAGGCCTCGTGGGTGTCTGCCACCGAGATGAAATAGCCACATCCGCTGGGGCAGGGTCGGAAGCTAGTGCTCGCTGGCCTGCTTGTCTTGTTGGAGTTCTTCGACTTTCTCTTGCTCTTCTCCGGAGCCATGGCTGAGAAGAGACGTCAAGTTGAAACCAGTTAGACGCCACTAAACGTGTTTTTTGAAGAAATCCTCGCTGCGCTGTTTGTGGCAGCTAACCTGTTAGCTCTCGTTAGCTTAGCAGGTAGCGTGTGACGCAGATAGCGTCCCGCTAAACTGTGCACCGAAACAGCAGAAAAATGAAATGTTGAATCCTCTCGCTATGTTGCTCGTGGTGGCTAACCTGTTAGCTCCGTTAGCTTAGCAGGTAGCGTGTGGCGCAGTTAGCATCCCACTAAAACTGGGCAACGAAACAGCATAAAATGTCAAATCCAATGTAGACCGCACTATGATAACATCCTGCTAAACAAAGTGCTCGCAGGGAAGTCCGTGATGCTCTGGACAGGGAGCGAGCTCACCTCCAGTCGAGTGATCCAGTCACACAGTGTCCTGCAAAGTTCAGGTGTGAAGCGAGGTGAAGGGCAAAAGAGGATGAACCTGGGACGTCAGCGCCTTTTATACCAGGGGGGCGGGCCCCTGGTGAGTCTGACGCCCACTTACCTTAAAAGGCGTGATTGTAATGCTTTAGGTGAACAGCGCGGAGGCGCAATTCCCATAGTCATGTTGATGCACCGCAGTGAACTGACTGATAAGGGAACTGCTGTTTCTGCTCATCTAACTTCCTGCTTCCCAAACTGAAGACACATCGCTCCAATCTTAAATTAGATTGATCATTTTGTAGTTTTATTTATTGTTCGCCATGGATATTTAAAAGGGGCGTTCTAAAGACGTTCTCCTTGCAACGTCACAGATGTTGCATTCGCGTGTAGTCGGATTTTCCATGAAGAAACACAGTTTTTAATTTTAAACTCAGTTTGAAAGGAATTTTCATTAATTTATCATTTTGTTTGCAAAAACGAACATTGAATGATACAAGATACAGTATATATCTTGTATCATTTTATGCAACGTTCAAAGATGATGTCAGTGGACCTTTAAAATAAACAATAGACAACTATAAGAGAGAAATACAGTTGTTGTTTTTTTTAAACAAAGTATCAAAACTAGCAAAACAAGGTAGATGTAGAAAATCAAAAAGATAGTTGCTAATGTTTCAGCACAAACGGCTGGTCGGTGAGCCTCACAAACAAGCTCTGTAGCTAGGATGAAATGAATAGGCTCTGTAGTTGCAGGAAGAATGTTCCTGCAGAAAGCCCTCACGTGTTTCTAACACATGGAGCCTTTCTGGGTAAAATAAAGTCCTGCCTGCTGCTAAGAGCTCTGCGTGTGTTGTGTCAGACTCCTGTCGTAAAAACAATTCAGCTGAATTAGAGCAAAAAGGGGGGAAATAAATCAAAGCTTCTGCTTCAAAATGCACATTTTACCTATATTTCCATTGCTCAAATGTGTTACAGTTAGCAATAGATTTGGTCTAAAAAAAATCATTTTCCCTCAGTTTTATTACCTCACAAGAAGAACTAGTTGCTTCTCTTGCAGTGCAGTCCTGAGCGAGTGCTTTTCCCTCATGAACTGTAAAGTAAAACCCTCTTTTTCATGTCGCACAACAGTCTTGGCAGAGAGCTGAAACCTAAGCTCGACAATCTGGGCTGCAAAGAGCTGAGAACTGCTGACTTCCTTGTTGCAAATGTCCCACCCTTAAAAAAATTGTCGGTAGAGATTCTTGTCTGACCGGTAACAGCAGAGCAGTAAGCTAGAAGTGCAGTTAAGTAAGATGCAATCTGGTCCTTTCAAGTTATACTTTACATTTCATGTTGACCCTCTGCACATTTAGACAGTTTTTTTGTGTAAGTATACCACAAAACGTGAACAATCCTACAATGACACTTGCACAGCAGAGACCTTATGCGTATGAGTTGCATAAAAAAATAACCACACATTCAAACAGAGCACTCATCCATAGTCAGTCCTGTGTACTCATCCACTGTCTGCATGCACTTTTAACATTGTTCAATGTCTATGCCACGAAGAATAAACTTATGATTAAGGGTTTCCGGTTATTTCTGAACTTCTGCTTTGGTGTTAAGACATGAGTGTGGAAAATATTTCAGTCTGTAATCATTAAAAAAAACAGTGTAAGGAAGTGAGAATCTTCACCAGCATAGTGTAAGGAAGTGGTTTCAGCTGGACCCAAGAATGCAGACTGGAACATAGGCGCTACAGAACACCTTGACATTAATGATGTGAATAAGCAGGGAGGCAACAACAACTGAGACAGTAATACAAGGAGAACACAGGGAACAGGCAACAAACAGAAGGACAGACTGATGAATACATAGTTACCACACACTCAACCGGTATTGCGCAATACCACGTTTCCGCCATCTTTGTAGGCAATCGCTAGACGACAATCACGATGGCGTTCAGACAGAACAAAGAGAAGTATATTGATACTCTTGACCAATGTGCAAGAGAAAGATATGTGCAGAAAATTGCTGCTGTTGGAATCGACTCAAATGAGGCAAAATAACATGTCAGACAACGCGGACAAGTTGCCACCGATCTCTTACTATCATATTGCTAATTATTTTGCAAACACAGAAGTGTCTACACAATGGAGGAGTTTCACAGCCTGAAATCCATGGATCCATATGTGTCAACAGATTTGTGAAGGATCTAACTGGTTAAATAAAGGCTGTGGCAACTTGGGAGGAGTCGACGGGCGAGAGAACAGCCCCCAGAAATCATCTTATCACCAGCAAACTGGTTGGTCCAATTTAGGAGTGCACTGCTTAGTGGGGAAAACAGTTTGTTTGTGACTCCTCAGACTGATGAAGCCCTTCAGATTGAACGTCTCTCAACAACAAAAGTAACTGTCCAGATGACCTGACTTAACATTGTTGGATGTTTTACCTGGATTATTGAGTGGTTAAATAAAGGTTTAAACACTCCAAACAAAAAGAGCCCAGGCTCAACTCGAGACTAGAACTATGACATCGTAGCTGTGAGTGTTACAGTGTGGAGGTTTAGCACGTAGCATAGCTAAGCTAATTACACTAGAGACGTGCTAAATCATGAACAGAGCAGTTGCAGCACACACGCAGTTACTGTCTGACAGTGTTTAGCAAAATGACTAATATATTTTTTTGTTTACTGGAATAAGTGATCGGAGCAGACGTCTTCCAAGGTGAATCCTTGCGGTCGCTCGACAATGTTCTGCAGTGAGCTCTGTTTGAGGTCCTTTGCATTATTTGGGCTTGAGTGAAAATTGCGCTTTGTCGACCCATCTGCCTGGTTGGAACATGCTCTAACCCAACACAAAACAACCATTGCAATTTACTTAAAGAAAAAATAGCTCAACTAACTTATGGTACTGTATTTTTCGGCCTATAAGTCGCAGTTTTTTGCATAATTTGCATGTCCTGTGACTTATACACCAAAGTGACGTATTTATGGATTTTTCCCCCATATTTTTTAAATAATATATGAACGTTTTCATTAATTATGACTGAAAATATTGAACACTACCATTTTCAGTCATTAGATGGCAGACGAGCAGTATGGCATGCCATTGGGTCATGTAATAGGTAAAAGTGGCTATTAATGACACAATTAGCTTGCCTTAGTCTTCCACCTTCGTCGCAACAGTCAAATCAGTTACATTTCGCTGGGCCACATCGGTGAAATGCGACTAATTTGAAGTGCATTTATAAAGTAAAAGTTAGACTGAGACACACCTTTGCTATGATTTCGAGCAAACAATTGTTTTGAGTGTTAATCTTGTTAAACTCTTGTTAAAGTCCTCCCGTGCATGCTCCCGCGGCTGTCATTTGGCAGCCAATGGATTTTTGCACGACACCGGCCCACATTTCTGTGCGGTCAGCGGTGACACAAAACAAACTGGATGCGTCAGCGGTGACGCATGATGCGACGTTTACGGCAAAGCGACATTTATGGATTTTTCCACTTTATTAGATATATTTGGACTGATGCGACTTATAAGGCGGTATGACGTGTGAGGCGGGCAATACGGTACTCACCCGGGTCTGCAGCTACAGTTTGAGATGGTGATCAGCAACAAAAGTGTCCGGTGACATCACATGAGAACTAAGAATAGGTGAGAAACAGAAGGCTAGAAAGGTGATTTGAAGAAGAGACAGCCGAGATGAAGCAGAGAGGCAGGTGAGAATGGTTAACTGAAGCCAGGGATGACTGAGGGGAAGTAGCTGATAGAGTTGGGAAACGTCTGGGAAACAAGCCAACTAGCACAGGGAATCTCATTAAATGAGGAAATATCCATACAAGAACACAAGGAACGGTATGACAAAGTAAACTCCACACACAAAAAGGAAACAAATTAAACAGCAACCGAAAAACAAATTATGGTGAAAAAGTACTTCCTCTTGTTTTTGTTTTTTGTCCTTAAAGCTTCAGTATGTAGCTTTTTTTATGAACATATTTCTTCACTCTGTCACTACCTCCTGACAGACTGATGTTAGCCAGGTAATCTCTGAAAAAAATATATATATATTGTCCCCTTGCTTCTCCAGGTGGTAAATAAGCATTTCTAAAAAGAAAAGGTGACCCACCATTTTCCAGCCAATAAAAACAGAGTTTGTAACCAGCCAATAAAAACAGAGCTTGAATTTGAATCAGCCAATAAAAACAGAGCTTGAATTTGAAATTCAACAGACCACAAGGGGGCAGAGCCACATATGGCTCTGAGGGGGAGGGATCAGAATGCTTTGCCTGTTGAAAATATTTCTAAGTGCTGCAGTTCTACAGAAACTGCATACTGAACCTTTAATGAATACTAGGTTATCTTGCAGTATCTGTTTCCTGCCTCTTCATAGGAAGTTTATTCAAACTGCAAAACCTCAAGTAGAACGAGAATAAAGAAACTCTTACTCAGGTACCGCAGACTTAAAGGTGAACTACTGCAGTGTTTTTCAACCAGTGTGCCGCGGAACACCAGTGTGCCGCGAGAGATCGTCTGGTGTGCCGTGTAAAATTAGTAAATTATGAAATTTTTATTAACTGGTGTAATTTCCTTACCGAGCGATAGGTGGCAGTATGGAGCATAGCGTCGCACATTAAAACAAGAGAAGTAGCGGCGCATGAACGTGATGTGAGCAGTGAGCAAAACAAACCAACAGTGAGGATCTTCTCAAACAAACAGCGATGGAAAACTTTTTCAAAAGAAAAAATACTAAATCCGGTCTGGTCCCTGGACAAAATTCTGACCCAGATGAAGGCCCAAGTGGAAATCAGAAGAAGGCAGAAACTGTGAACGTGAGCTTTGTGTTCATCCAAACAGGCACAGGTTTCAAGTGAGTAAAATGTAAAGAGAATGGTAGCACTGTTCAGGTGTATTTGAAGGCATGTTAAGTGCAATTTCATCCTCTTTAATTTTAAGACCATATTGTTGTGGCACTGTTCAGGTGTATTTGAAGGCATGTTAAGTGCAATTTCATCCTCTTTAATTTTAAGAACACATTGTTGTGGCACTGTTCAGGTGTATTTGAAGGCATGTTAAGTGCAATTTCATCCTCTTTAATTTTAAGAACACATTGTTGTGGCACTGTTCAGGTGTATTTGAAGGCATGTTAACATGCCTTCAATTTCATGTTAAGTGCAATTTGAAATAAGAAATATAAAACATGATAAAAAATACATTTAGTGTTCATTTCATTCCTATTCAAGACACTTTGATAAGAATGACTATATATTTAATATAGGCGGATACAGTGTATCTTTGTTTACAATTTTGGTTTGTGGTGTGCCTCGGGATTTTTTCAATGAAAACACTGTGCCTTGGCTCAAAAAAGGTTGAAAAACACTGAACTACTGTATGTAGTTTCAGCAGGACGCTTGGACTTTGAAAAATTTCCAGCAGGGAAAAGCATTCTGCTCCCTCCCCTCAGAGCCATATATGACTCTGAGGGGGAGCCAGACAGTCCGTTCTCTGTTGAACTTGAGTTCTGCTCCGCCCCCTGCTGTGTGTCTGCTCGGAGCGCTTCAATATTATGTGATTATATGTTAAAAAAAAAACTTTTAAAAATATAATAAAACCATAGAGCACTTGTCCAACAACACAAAAACCAGCAGAAATCATCAGAGCTTCACAAAGCCACGTTGGACATGATTTAATTCGCTCGTGACTTCCTCTTTCTGTCAGTGGAGGTTTGGAATGTCTGGAATGTTCCGCCCCCACTACATGTCCTGTGGCAGACGCTGCAAAATTCTGTGATTATATGTTAATAAAACGGTTTAAAAAATATAATAAAACCATGAATCACTCGTCCAACAACACAAAAACACCCTGAAATCAGCAGAGCTTCACCAGCCACTTTGGACATGATTTAATTCGCTCGTGAGTCGTGACAAATCAATTTCCTCATTCCTGTGAGTGAAGGATGAAGCGATCACTTGACTTTTGGCAAAAAAACAAAATAAAAGTCCAGCTCTGGGATGAAGAAGGGATATTTAATACATTTGTGTCACATACAAATCAGTCCTGCATCGCTTTGCAATCCTTTGAATGAGAACGAGCGCGGCTGGGGACAGGCGGGGGCGTGGGTTGGGGCGTGACAAACAACTCTGTTTTTATTGGCTGGTCATTGTCCGGGTCACTCTGTGTTTTTATAAATGCTGATAGAGAAGCAAGGGGACTATAGTTTTTTTCAGAGATTACTTTGTCTAACATCAGTTTGTCAGTAGATAGTGACAGAGTGAAGAAATATGTTAAAAATATATTGTTAGAAAAGTTACAGACTGCATTACAAAGTTACATAGTTCAGCTTTAAACCAGATTGAAATTAGGATGAGCTACAAAGAATGAACACGTTTAAAAATGCAAAGAGCGTATAGAACTCACCCAGCTTGTTTGTGGACTTGAGTGTCTCCTAAAACAAGTAAAGAATTAAGAACATGACACGCTTCATAATGTCTGCTTCAGGCTCAAGTTCAGACAGGCATTAGCTGCCCACATTAACCTGAGACAGGAACTCCACCTCCTCTATTTACTATACTTCGATGAGTCACTTTCAAAGAAGTACATACATAACAAGTAGAAGTACGATACACGAGTTGCACTTTTTGTGCCACAGCAGTACTGACTGTAGGCTACAACGTGTTGATTTCAAGAAAGTTTCTCTCTTTCATAGCTTCCTGCGTTTTATTTTTAATGGGCCATGTTCACAGCTCATCACTGCTCCACTAATGTCAAACACGTTATTTTTAGTGTAATACCCAAATAATATATGAGAGAGGAATAAAAAAGGAAGTGCCTCAGGCTGCATGCACTATGACCTTTAGTAAAGCAAAAAGTTTTCAAGGAAAAAAAAAGGTTCAGCTGCTTTTTTGTTTAACTCCAATGACCTCAACCCAATTCAAAATGGCTGCCACAGCCAAAGGAAATGAGAAAAACACAAAAAATAAAATGTGTCAGTTAATTTTATAAATCTTGAGCTAAAGCTTGTGACAGTATGTCATCATCTCCAATATATTCCTTGAGCATGAGATCTTGCAAAACTGCACAAAAGTTTTGACCTGAGCAATATCTTCATTTTAATAAACCTGAATAAAAACTTTTGCATGGAAAGTGGGTGATGTGCATTTCTTCTCGGAGCACCAGGGCTTTAAGTTGTTTGGAAGAGGTCTGATAACTTTGACTGGGACATGACACAGTCTTCAGCTGCCTCACAGCTTCAGCCTATGGGACGATCAGATGTTCATCAGAAGAAACAGAAGTTGAAAGCTAATAGAAGAACTAGTATTTAAATTCAGGCCATTTGTTAATTAAAAAAAAAACATTTTTTACTTCAAGACAAAACAAAAATACAAAATCTGCTTATGTTGCAGTATAATAGCTGTTATAATACACAATATTAAGACCATAAATGTCCACAGCAAAAAAAAAAGGGGGGAAAAAAAGAAGAAAAGTTCAGATCTTTTGAAGTGGGGCTCTGTGAAATTATTTTGAACAATTATTTGTATAGCACTGGGAGCAGTTGGTAGAGCTGTCGACTTTTAGCAAGAAGGTTGCCGGATTGAATCCTGGCCACGGGCCATCTGGGTGGAGTTTGCATGTTCTCTCCGTGCATACCTGGATTTTCTGCTGGTACTCCAGTTTCCTCCCACAGATCAGAAAACATGTGTATTAGAGTGATTGGTAAATTGTCCCTATAGGCGTGAGTGAGGGACTGAATGGTTGTTTGTCTCTATGTGTCTCCATGATGAACTTATGACTTGTCCAGGATGTACCTCGCTGCTCGCAGCGATGGCTAGAGATGAGCATCAGTGACCTCTATGACCTAAAAAGGAAGAAAGGGGTAAATGGATGGATGCACACTGCATTGATGAATTAGCTCTTTGAATAACCTCAAGTGTGAAGAAACGGAGTTTGATGGACTGACGAGCTAACAGCTACTGTATTCAGTAGGACAAGGTTCACGCCTTTTTAAAAACAACCAATCTCAAAAACTTTATGATTCTTGTGAATGTTACTTTGGAAATTTTTGCATTGAAGGTTTGCTGGTGGGGGATAAATGAACAAAATATTGTTTGCATAAACAACAAATTAATTTTAAATTGGAGTTGTTTACAGATGGCAGTAATCCACTCAATCTGTCCATCTTACACATGGGTGTTAGCTTGCCAATTTGCTCAAAATTAAACCATTTCTACAAACAAACTGATGTAAATCAAAAAGCTACAACAGGTAAGATATCCACTGGTCATGCCTTTTCTGCAGGAATCCATTTTAAAATATTTAAACTGTCCCATGGATGTCGTAAAACGAATTCGGAAAGCAAAGCAGACAAAAGGGTTTTATTTATTGTACCAAATTATTCATATTTTAGCACATACTAAAAACATTTGTATTGTTCGTTTGAAACGAACAAGTCGTAACTAAGGCTGCAAACTGGATGTTTACCAGCGACGACGCATCAACCAAACCACAATACCATGAACAAATACAGCTGACATTTCCTGTTCCAGTGTCTGCAAAAGTTCTGTTTTCAAACACAAAATATGATTTATTTTTCTAAACATTACCAACACACAAACACATTTACATTGATTAACAATACTTTTATAGAACATATACATAATTAAATCAATTATGTTTTACCATAACTATTTGAAGACAGAGTTACATCAGTTTATTCCAATATTTAGTGAAAGTTTAGAAAGATCTTCTAACATACATGGTGCTGATCCTGAATACAGGTAGTCCCCGACTTACGACCGAGTTCCGTTCCTACGAGTCGCTCATAAGACGAAAATTTGTACGTCAAAACACGTGTTCTCGTAAGTCCGGATTTTCGGTCGTAAGTCGGAAAATTTATGCTAGCGCTACTACGAACACTAGTTTTTCATCACAAATGTTCATACTAGTTCATAAACATGCTCAGAAACTTGTTTCCAAACGGTTAGCTAACACACTTTCATCTAAAAACACATGAAAGTGCTGTATTTTTTGTATGTTCTTTACAAATTTACTGCTCGTTCGCCAGCTCGTAAGTCCGGAACCTCGTAGGTAAGAGCGCTCGTAAGTCGGGGACTACCTGTAATTAGTCACGTTTTACTTTACCTTTACAAAATGCATTACATAAACATTTGAGAAATAAAACAGTAGTTAAAATCATCATCAGAAGTACTGCAGTGAGGAAGAGGAATACATCTACAGAGTGGTAGATATACCAGGACATTTTGTAGGACTGTGCTTTCAGGTGAGCAGCTCCTTTGTGTCTCATGACAAACTCTATCCAGAAGGTGGCCGTGTCCAACGGCTTCATTGGTCGATCGTGGTACAGTTCAGAGAGTTTCTGCATGTTCATCCTGTAGGAGGGCTCGTTCAGCACTTCCTGAAGAGCTTTCAGGAAGTTATCATCTTTTTCGACTGTAGCCAGAGTAAGAACTTTAGCTGCCCCCTTCTCCTGCAGACGGAGCAGGTTGTCATAATGGTCAAAATACAAGGCTAAACCCACGACTGGGACTGCGTAACACATGGCCTCCTGGACTCCGTTTGTTCCTCCATGAGCAACAAACAGTTTTATCTTGGGGTGTCCTAGAAGGTCTTTTTGTGGCATCCAGTCAACCATTAAAGTGTTGTTTCCCAAAGTGTCTGGTCTTTTACCTTTATGGGTCCAGATTACTTTCTGGGGTAGTTTAGCAAAAGCTGCAGCGATTTCATTAGTCAAGTCATCGGGTAGTTGACGCACAAAAGCTCCCAGAGACATGATGATGACTCCATGTTCTCCAGAACTCTGTACAAACTCCTCCAAGTCCTCAGGAAGTGGTTCTGGAGGTTTACAATGGAACCCTCCCATGTACACAACATTAGGCATTGTGGGACGAGGATAGTCGAACACAAAATCAGTTCTCATCAGCCAAATGTCTGCATCAATTTTAATCTGATCAAAGTCAGTATCAGGCCCAAGATATTTGTCACATAACGGTTGGTTTAATAGTTTACTTGTTAAACTGTTTTGTATTTGGATGACTTGGTATAAAAACACATTTTTAACTCTCTGAACAAAAGTCATCTTATCAGTGGATCCAGACCCTGTTACAGGGACATATGATAAAGGTGAAGGAGCGATGGCAAAATGAGCCTCTTCAGGTATTAACCAGCGAACATTATAAACCAAAGGCAGGTTAAAATACTTAGCCACAATAACTCCATTGGCCCAGCTGGGGTCAGTAAGAACCAGGTCAAACTTGCTCTCGTTGATTCTTCTAATCATGTGTGTGTCATCTAGGAGGCCTGTGAGCACTTCAGTTATAGCATTGTGAATGCCAATAACGGTGTTGTATATTCCTACAGATCTGTACAGAATACTGGTCAAGGTGAGATCCCCTCGTTCAAATTTTAAGAAATAATCTACAAAATTATTTGCAAACTCCTTATCTAGGCCTCTTTCCACAGGAACAGTGATGGTGCTGTAGTAGGAGTTCTCCTTGATGTACCAGCTTTTGCTGGAACGTACGACCGTGAGGTTGTGTCCTCTGGAGTGCAAAGCCTTAAGGAGAATGTCCATGTTTATCCAGTGGCTGCCTTCAGCTGGTAGAACTAAGATGTTTCCACCCTGACACTCTCTGAGAATCAGGAGCAAAACACTGAAGCAACTGATTGGTCTCATCTGAAAATGGAAAAATCAGACAATCAATAATCCAAGCTACAAATAACTGTCAAACTAACTAATAATTACCACCCAATGTGGGCTTCTTTATACTTTTTAAATGCTAAAATAAAACATTAACTCATTAGCATTAAACAAAATATAACAAAAATGTGGAGAATACAGTAAAAATAAACAAGCATTACCATTGGGTACTTCAAGCATGTATGCATTTGTTTTTGCTCTTAGTACTTTTTGCCAGCATTTTACTCACTTAGCCAGACATTAAAGTTACAAACATTTTGTAAATACAATGTGTGTGTGTGTGTGTGTATATATATATATATATACAAGCCCAAAACCAGAAAAGTTGGCACGTTGTGCAAATCGCAAATAAAAACAGAATACAATGACTTGCAAATCTTTTTCAACCCATATTCAACTGAATAGAATGCAAAGACAATATATTTAATGTTCGAACGGAGAAACTTTATTTTGTTTTGCAAATAACCATTAACTTAGAATTCAATGGCAGCAACACATTGCAAAAAAGTTGGCACAGGGACATATTTACCACTGTGTTACATCGCCTTTCCTTTTAACAACACTCAGTAAACGTTTGGGAACTGAGGAGACCAATTTTTGAAGCTTTTCAGGTGGAATTCTTCCCCATTCTTGCTTGATGTACAGCTTAAGTTGTTCAACAGTCCGGGGTCTCCGTTGTCGTATTTTACGTTTCATAATGCGCCACACATTTTCAATGGGGGACAGGTCTGGACTGCAGGCAGGCCAGGGGAGGACCCGCACTCTTTTGCTACGAAGCCACGCTGTTGTAACACGTGCAGAATGTGGCTTGGCATTGTCTTGCTGAAATAAGCTGGGGCGTCCATGAAAAAGACGTCGCTTGGATGGCAGCATATGTTGCTCCAAAACCTGTATGTACCTTTCAGCATTAATGGTGCCTTCACAGATGTGTAAGTTACCCATGCCTTGGGCACTAATGCACCCCCATACCATCACAGATGCTGGCTTTTGAACTTTGCGCCTATAACAGTCCTGATGGTTCTTTTCCTCTTTGGTCCGTAAGACACGACGTCCACAGTTTCCAAAGACAATTTGAAATGTGGACTCATCAGACCACAGAACACTTTTCCACTTTGCATCAGTCCATCTCAGATGAGCTCGGGCCCAGCAAAGCCGGCGGCGTTTCTGGATCTTGTTGATGAATGGCTTTTGCTTTGCATAGTAGAGCTTTAACTTGCACTTACAGATGTAGCGACGAACTGTAGTTACTGACAGTGGTTTTCTGAAGTATTCCTGAGCCCATGTGGTGATATCTTTTACACACTGATGTCGGTTTTTGATGCAGTACCGCCTGAGGGATCGAAGGTCACGGGCATTCAATGTTGGTTTTCGGCCTTGCCCCTTACGTGTAGTGATTTCTCCAGATTCTCTGAACCTTTTGATGATATTACGGACCGTAGATGGTGAAATTCCTAAATTCCTTGCAATAGCTCGTTGAGAAAAGTTGTTCTTGAACTGTTCGACAATTTGCCCACGCATTTGTTCACAGAGTGGTGACCCTCGCCCCATCCTTCTATGTGGATGACTGAGCATGTCAAGGAAGCTGCTTTTATACCCAATCATGGCACC
>JBBPBX010017322.1:22969-47000 GCA_038048925.1 Garcialebias charrua
GACAGAGCAGGCAGAGTGTTTAGCATCCTGACTGCCTGATGAACAGAGCTGTCTCTCAGTCTGCTGGTTCAAGCCTGGAGACTTCTCAGTCTCCTCCCTGATGGCAGCAGTCTGAAGCAGCTGTGGTAGGTGTGTGTGATCACCTGCCATGCAGAGGGCCTTCCGAGTGAGGCGGCTGCTGTGCAAGTCCTGCAGTGAGGGGAGGGAGGTGCCGACGATCTTCTCAGCTGCTCTCACGATGCGCTGGAGGCTCTTGCGGCAGGATGCAGTACATGCACCAAACCACACAGTGATGCAGCTGGTCAGGACACTTTCTATGGCACCTCTGTAGAAGGTGCACATGATGGGGGTTGAAGCTCCAGCCCTTTTCAGCTTGCGGAGAAAGTAGAGACGCTGGTGAGCCTTCTTGGCCAGTGATGCAGTGTTCCTGCTCCAGGACAGGTCCTTTGAGACGTGCACTCCCAGGAACTTGGTGCTGTCCACTCTCTCCACTGCGGTGCTGTTGATGGTCAGAGGGGCATGTTGGGCATCCCTCTTCCTGAAGTCCACAACAATCTCCTTTGTCTTCTCCACGTTGAGAGTGAGATTGTTGTGTCCGCACCACAAGGCCAGGCGGCTCACCTCGTTCCTGTAGTCCGTCTCATCGTTGTTGCTGATGAGACCTACCACTGTTGTGTCGTCCGCAAACTTGATGAAGTGGTTGGAGCTGTATGATGGTGTGCAGTCGTGTGTTAGCAGGGTGAATAGAAGGGGGCTCAGCACACATCCTTGTGGGGCCCCTGTGTTCAATGTGATGGTGCTAGATGTGTTACTCCCGACCCGTACTGTCTGTGGTCTCCCGGTCAGGAAGTCTAGCAGCCAGTTACACATTGAGGTGTTCAGCCCCAGACTGTCCAGTTTAAGGATGAGCTGTTGGGGGATGATGGTGTTGAATGCCGAGCTGAAGTCGATGAACAGCATTCTAACATAAGAGTCCTTCGTGTCCAGATGTGTGAGAGCTGTGTGGAGGGCAGAGGAGATGGCATCGTCGGTTGAGCGATTAGGTCGGTATGCAAATTGGAAGGGATCCAGGGAGGCAGGGAGGACAGATGTGATGCTTTTCATGACTAGCCGTTCAAAGCACTTCATCAGGATGGGGGTGAGTGCTACTGGGCGATAGTCATTGAGGCATGCGGGCGTTGCCTTCTTTGGGACAGGGATGATGGTGGTGGCTTTGAAACAGGTGGGGACGATGGCCTGGCTCAGTGAGATGTTAAAGATGTCCGTGAAGACCGTTGCGAGTTCCCTTGCACAGTCCTTCAGCACACGACCAGGTATGTTGTCAGGACCAGAGGCCTTCCGGGCGTTAATCTTGATGAATGATCGCCTTACGCTGTCTGAGGACAGCGCCAGCACCTGGCCATCAGGAGAGGGGGGGAGTTTATGTGCAGGTGTGCTGTTACTTGCCTCAAACCGAGCAAAGAACTCATTCAGTTCATTCAGCGTATGAGCTGTCACAGGTCTGGGGGGAATGGTTTGTAGTTTGTGATGGTCTGTATTCCCTACCACAGACTACGTGTATCCTTGCTGTCCTATCAGATGGTAATGTGGAGGTAGAAAACCCAGTTCGAGCACAGGGTAAACTTCCAAGTCCCCAGGGGAAAAAAATTCATATATACAAGGGACACACACGAGTCCCTCATCTGCTCCTTGAACAGACAACTCACTAAGACTGTCAAAGTGGGGCCATCCTGATGTCGGAGACCTGTTAAAGGAGAGGGGAACCCCTCCGTTGAACATCTCCCAAGCAAACATAAACACCAAGGGACTCCCTTGTGTATATTGTTGCTGATCGACTTGGAGAAAAGCAATCAAAGCCTTAGGCCTCAGCCAGTTCCCTTCAAAGGCCAGGCTGAAAGCCGTCACAACTCCGGACGTGGTTGTAGAAGCTACCCACGTGCCTGAGTCAGCAAGTCCCTGTGAGAAGGCAATTGCCATGGTATCCCTGATAACACTGAGATCAGTTCCGGGAACCACGGTTTCTGCGGCCACCTAGAGGCTATCAGAATCAGGGAGAGGGCTCCCTGACGTACACGTTCCAGTGTCACCTGGATCAGAGGGACAGGTGGAAAAGCATAGTACAGCACCCCTGCTGGCCAATCATGGACCAGAGCATCCGTTCCCAACGGTGCATCTGTTTTCTTCAAAGAGAAGTAATGGTCACACTGTGAGCTAGCTCTGCAAGCGAACAAGTCCACTAAAGCTCTCCCAAATCGTGACCAGACCTGTTCCACGACCCGTGGGTTCAGTCTCCATTCTGACGCCAAGAGAGGCCCTCTCGAGAGGGTATCCGCTCCATAATTTAGTTCACCGGGAACATGAGTCACCCTGAGTGACAAGATTCTCGGAGCAAACCACGTGAGCATCTTCTGCGTCAGTTCAAGGAGGGCTCGGGACCTTGTCCCTCCCTCCCTGTTGATGAAGGATACTATGGTCCTGTTATCTGATTTCACCAGGATGTGCTACCCTGCAATCAGACCTTTGCCAAAAAAGTATTTTACTGACAGGAATACGGCCAACAATTCCAGGAAGTTGATATGTAATCTCGCTTCCTGTTTATTCCAAAGGCCACTGGCGTTCTGATTTCTGCAGATCGCTCCCCATCCTGTTTTTCAGACGTCCGTCGTGATGACCACACAAGATGACACCCTACCCAACGGAACCCCTTCCGTGAAAACAGACAAGTCTCTCCAAGGTTCCAGGGCCCTTAGGCACTCTGAATCTATTCTAACCTTTCCTGCTCTACCAGGCAGGGTGGGTTGTGTCTGTTGGTTTAGCCATACTTGTAGGGCCCGCATTTTCAGCAATGCGTGTGGCACACAGGGTATGGCTGCCGCCAAGAGGCCTAAAAGGCGTTGGTACATTTTCATAGGGACCCTCTGATCCAGTTTAAATTTTGCCAGGCAATGGCGAATCGAGGAAACTCCTTCCTTTGAGAGCCATGCTCTGTACAGGTCGATGGTGTCGACCTGTACTCCCAGAAATACGGTGACCCGTGATGGAGTTAGGTCACTCTTTTGTAGGTTTATGACAAAACCGAGAGACTCCAGGTAAGAGATCACCTTACAGGAGTGTGACTGGGCCTGTATTCTGCTTCCAGCCAGAATCAGGACGTCATCCAGGTAGTTCATAACCCTGAGTCCTTGATTCCTAAGGGGGGTCAGGGCTACGTCCAGACATTTAGTAAATGTATGAGGAGCAATCTTCAAACCAAAGGGTAAGACTTTGAATTCATAAGCCTTTCCCTCGAAAGCAAAACGGAGGAATTTTCTGTGTTTCCTCCACACTCCTACATGGAAATAGGCATCTTTCAAATCCACTGTACAAGTGTAGTCTCCTGGTCTCACAGACTGGAGAACCTGCCGCAGTGTAAGCATCTTGAACTTAATTTTTTTTATTCTTTTGTTCAGAGTCCTGAGATCCAGGATCGGTCTCGGGGAATGATCCTTTTTGGCACCAGGAAGTACTTGCTGTAGTGGCCGGAGCGTAGTTTGCGTTTTGGGACCAAACTTATCACTCCCTTCTGTAGCATCGTCAATACTTCCTCCCTCAGCACGTGTGCGCTTGCAGGGGTAATATTTGATTGCAGTACCTCTGTGAAAGGGGGCGGTCTCCTGGTGAACTGCAACTTGAGCCCATGACATATCGTCGTCATGACCCATTCATTTGGTAGACACGCCCTCCAGGCCTACGCATGCGCCATGAGCCTGGAAGGCATGTTCAATTGCTGCCCGTCATGTGTAAGTGCAGGAGGGGTGGCCTTTGACCCCTGTCGCGCTCTCTCGAGCAGGTTAGTCAGCCCAACAGAAGATATCGCGAGATCTGACTGTCTTAGGCAGAGCCCGTGTATCTTGCTGTGGTTCATAGTTTGACCACGTGGTTTGTGTTTTATAAAAGTGGGACTCGAGTCAAGAACCAGGGCAGTCTGTGCTTTGGTACTTTTATTTTTGTATATGCATGAAACAGTGTCTGTTTTGATAATACATACAGTAGGCGAGTCATGTTTAGTGCGCACACACATGTCACCAACTCCTTGTAGTGTTTTACAAGTGGAGACTGGGCTCAAAAGGTTAGGTTCCCGTACCGCGTGGGCGGGCAAACCTGTAAAATCATGAATTCGTCCTGTTTCATCAGGCCCGAATCTGCTTTCCACATGGGGTCATTGAAGAGGCCCTCGGCCGATACTGGAAAGGTTCACTGTCGCCAGCAGATCTCTTCTGTGGAGGGCGACGCATGTCTTCCTTGGGGGTGCAAAGCTTTTCCTCGGCAGCCCCTTGCGGAGGGCTTCCGCCTGTTTGCGTCTTTGTTCCAGCCTGGCCTGGATGCGTTCCAGGGCTCCCCCGAAGAGTCCCGTCAGCTCAATTGGGTGCTGGAGGAAGGGGGACCTCTGGTTTTCCGGGAGGTCCGTTAAAGTCAACCAAAGATGGCGCTGGGCGACAACCATTTCCGCCATTGCTCTGCCTTGCGTGATGGCTATTGTCCCCATCATGCGGGGCACAAAGTCAGAGGCGCGGCGGGCCTCCTCCATGGCCTCCGTTGCGGCTTGTTCGTTTGTCGTTACCTGGAGTTCCTGCAGCTTTTCTGCCAGGTAGGCCTGCATCATGGTCGAGGCGTTCATCGCACGAGCTGCGAGGCCCTGAGCCTTGTAGCACATTTCAAGCTGTTTCTCCGAAGCGCGGCAGGCCCTGCTGGGCATCGCTGGCTTCGCCCCCGTAGCTACGGGAGCCAGATGAGCCACCAGGGTCTCCTCTATCTGGGGTGCGCTGGCGAGGCTTGCTGCCTTTATTCCAGCGACATCCAGGAGTCGGAATAGTGGCAGGGTTATGGGAGCTCCGGGTTCCACCCAGGAGCGTGTGAGCTCCATGAGGAAGTCCGGGAGAAAGGGCATTTTCTGCTACATCGTCGGCTGCTGCTTCGCGTAGAAGTAGTTTCCTGCCAGCCTCGTAACCTTTTGGCGAGGCCTGGGGTCTAGCCCCGCGACCTGCAGGGCGTCCGCCTTCCTATGGCACAGGTCGAACAGAGCAGGGAACGACACGTCCGGTTCCGGTAGAACTTGCGCCAGGTTCTGGGAGGAATCTACACTTTCTCCTCTGCAACCGTACTCGGCGTCTTGGTCAGACACCTCGGGCGTCGAGTCCTCGACGGGGACCGAGGAGTTCGACACGTTCTCATCCCCGACTTGACCGCTGCATTCCAGGTCCATGTTCTCGAGCTCCGGTTCGGGAGCGAGGCAACACTTTGAGGCGTGCGACCTTCAGCGCCGTGGCCTTCGCCATGGATTTAGCCAACGCGTCTGTGCGGCGTTTCCTCACTACCGCCGGCATCCGACAGCAGTGGGAGCAGGAGTCGAGGGATTCCAACGCTTTTCTTGCGTGCAGAATCCCTAGGCAGACAGGATAGGCCTTGTGGGTGTCCGTCGCCGAGAGGGAGTAGCCGCAGCTACTGGGGCAGGGGCGCAAGCGAGGGCTCGCCGTCCTGCTGGTTTTCTTCTGAATCTCTGTCCTCCGTTTTTCCTTCTCGGGAGCCATGTCCGGAGACGAGAAACGTCGAGGCTGTTCCTAGTTTCCTTTTGTTCGAAGACGTCTTCTCCGTCGTCTTGCTTTCGCTGGCTAGCCTGCTAATGGTTAGCAGGGAGTGTTGTGACTCAGTTAGCGCTGTCGAGCGAAGCAGCTGCGGAGAGAGAAGAAAACTTTTAGGTAAGTAGAAAAACGCTGGACTAGCTTTCACCAGACCAGCAGTATGCAGGAAAATTTCTCTGTACGCTCAGTGTAGGGAGCAAGCTCACCTCTGATCGAGCGATGCGACAACAGAGAAGTCCCACGAAGAGAGGTAGTTCAGGTTTAAGCGAGGTGAAGGGCAAAAAGAGAATGATGTATGGGCGTCAGCGGCTTAAGTACCCAGAGGGCGGGGTCTCTGGCATGACACTGACGCCCCTGCCGTAAAGGCGTGATTGTATTCCTTCAGGTAATCGCGCGGGGGCGCAATTCCCATAATAATTATGTTGCACCGAGTGACATGACTGATAAGGGAACCATTGTATCTGTGTGCATCCTTAAAGGGCAGAAATATGAAAATATGAAACTGTCATAGAAAAAAGTGATTCCCAAAACAACCAGGTGTAGATCTTCATATTAATTTTCAGTGGTGGAGAAAGTACTCAAACACTGTACTTAAGTAAATGTACAAATAAACAGAAAAAAATGTACTCTAGTAAAAGTAGAAGTACCACATTAACATTTTTACTTAAGTAAAAGTAATGAAGTACTTACTTTTAAAAATGCCTAAAGTATTAAAAGCAAAAGTACTTGCTGGGTGCATTACATAATGCAATGGTCTACAATATCAAGTGTGCCTACCGTATGTATATTTTCTGTAGTACCTTAATAGTGTTGAGCCATTTCAATGAACAATGCTGCATAATACTGTACATGTTTTTATTGTGTTTACTCTTTTACTCCGTCCAGACGTGGACTTGTGATTCTGTGTGTCAGAATTTCAGGGATGACATGCAGAGTTAAATGCCGTTAAGCAAAATAAGAGGAAGGATTATACCTTTGAAAGTTTTTATTACCAATGTGTCATTTTAACTGCAGTAAACATATTTACTGTAAGTAAAAGTTGTCTGTTTGAGAAATGGAGCATTAGACACACCTTTGACTTAGTTCGCTGTGGCGATCCTAACAAAGGGAGAAGCCGGAAAAAAAAAGACACAAAGGAATATCTGATAATTTCAACTCCAGTTTGTCTTCAACCCTAGTTAAAATACTGTCTAGTCAACCTTGTAATGGGTCAATAGTGAACAATATTTTAACTTCCTGACACCATTTTCAAAACATGGACCCGAGTGTCAAGACATTTGGAGACATCTCTTGTCTCCTGTCCCGACAGTGCATGAACTGACATATTTTAATATCGCAGCAAGAATTTATTGTTCAAGTTCAGAAGAAGTTATGAATGAAGAAGGGCTGCCGCTGCTCCTCGTACTTTTTGCTTTTTGAAGCCTTTTTTATTACTTTCTGCTGTTTTTTTTCACCGAGCCTTGTTGGACATTTCTACCTTTCTTTGAACCTTTCTACCTTTCTTGAACGCAGAGTGCGGCAGGCGTTGAGCCTGTGTACAGCACCTGTGTGTACGGACGCGGACATTTCTACCTTTCTTTGAACCTTTCTACCTTTCTTGAACGCAGAGTGCGGCAGGCGTTGAGCCTGTGTACAGCACCTGTGTGTAGACGCGGACATTTCTACCTTTCTTTGAACCTTTCTACCTTTCTTGAACGCAGAGTGCGGCAGGCGTTGAGCCTGTGTACAGCACCTGTGTGTACGGACGCGGACATTTCTACCTTTCTTTGAACCTTTCTACCTTTCTTGAACGCAGAGTGCGGCAGGCGTTGAGCCTGTGTACAGCACCTGTGTGTACGGACGCGGACATTTCTACCTTTCTTTGAACCTTTCTACCTTTCTTGAACGCAGAGTGCGGCAGGCGTTGAGCCTGTGTACAGCACCTGTGTGTACGGACGCGGACATTTCTACCTTTCTTTGAACCTTTCTACCTTTCTTGAACGCAGAGTGCGGCAGGCGTTGAGCCTGTGTACAGCTCCTGTGTGGACGGACGCGGACATTTCTACCTTTCTACCTTTCTGTGATTAAGTTTTGTGTTTTAGTTAGTTAGTTTTAGAGCAACTGTCTTTTCTGACTGCGTTGTGGATCTGCAAACATTATAAGTTGCCGGTCAAAGCAGATGACCGCTTGTCCTGAGCCTGGGTCTGCTAGAGGTTTCTTCCTTCTAAAAGGGAGTTTTTCCTTTCCACTGATGCCATTGTGCTTGCTCAGGATGGGAGACCATGGCGAAGCCAAGATTTGACTTGTTTGCTGGATTCATTAGATAGCAAACTTTACTTGTCAAACCGGAATTTTAATAGTAGGAGCTGCTAGCTCCCGCTAGCTTCAACACGAATTTAGCTTCGAGAACCACGTAGCTGCTGCACTTATTGTTCACTTACCTGCTGCCTCTTTCAACTTCCTATGTCCTTTGGTCTGTTCTGGACTCTCTCCTGTACTCCTTTAAGGTAATGCTCGTTCGAGTTACATCTCTCTGCTTCTTGTATATCTTTTTCGGAGCCGTGGGCCTGCTGCTAGCAGCTAGTTCTGTGCTAGCCTCCACCGGCTCGTGGATGTTGACCTATTCCGCTTTGCAGTTGTTTGAACTTAACAACTGCTCCATTCCTCCTTCTATTTCCACCATCAAACAACTGGGACTTCTGCGTAGACCTCGTTACATCCATAGAAGCTCTCGAAGGAAAACCGTTTATTCTCAAGCGAACTCGGATTCGATTAGTGCTGCCTGGGCTGAAAGACGTGTCGCACCTCGATGGCGTCATCAGAACGCTGCGTCTGTAGGCCTTTGTAGTCCACTGCGCACGAAGTGGCGAGGAAAACGTGGAGTGGACTTCAGTCTGCTTAAACCGGTTCAAAAAGCTCCTATTCCAACTGGTATTAAATTAGAACTTTTCAATGTGCAGTCACTATCCAACAAGTCATGTTTAATTCATGATCACATTCTGGAGAAGAACTTGGACCTCATGTGTCTTACAGAGACGTGGCACCAACCAGAGGTGTTCAGTTCTCTGAATGAGGCGTGTCCCTCTGGATACAGTTATCTGCAGAGAGCCCGCAGCACTGGCCGCGGTGGTGGTCTGGCGGTAATTTATCGCAGTAATTTAAAATTGTCTCATCTGTCTTCTCAGAACTTTTCTTCTTTTGAATGTCTGGCTTTCAGCTTCAAAGCCCCACTCCTGATGAATGTTATATTAAAGGGGATCACATGTAAGTATTTAAAATGTTTATGTTATGTCTGTGTGCTATCTTGACAATATTAATTCATTTTAATACACAAAATAATTCTTAGATAATTAATTATACCCTTTTTAATTCTGCCATTTTTAACTTTCGTTTTGAACGACCGGTTTCTGATAGAAGTTCTGAAGTCCACGCCCTTCAACGATCTGTTTACGCCCTCTGCAACAGCCAGTATCTGTAATGTGTTGTTGTTTTAAAATTAGCTCTTTTTTTATTACTCATTTGACTTACTGTTAGTGTTAGCTTAAGATAACTTACCGAAACCCGTCTGAGCGCGCCGCAATTTGCTGCTCCTTTTAGCATTAGACCACCCGAATCCGATGCTAATGTTAGCTTGTTCCTCTTCCGGTGTTCGCCAGCTCCGCTCGTTGCACGCGGAGATTTTGGGAGTTATCGCTGTTCCAGTCAAGACACACAAAGTTCACCAAGTGTCTCCCGTAAATTAATCCGTAAGGAGAAGGTCCTCGCTGCTGTGAGGCTGCTTCGAGGCAGCAGCGAGGCTGTACAATTGAAGCTCCGCTCCATCGCGCCAGAAGAGGGTCCCGTTGCCGCGGGTCCCTACGGCGGGGGTCCGCTCGTTTAATTTATGCCGGCTGCGCGTTGGGAGCGATCGCAAATACACTAAAAATTGAACTAAAACATAAAAATAACAATTATACTTTATTTATAACGCCATTTAAAAAAACGCAGCTGCAACAAAGTGCTGTACACATGAAATTAAGAACATATAAACAAAAGATGAGATGAAATCATGAAAAACAACAGTCATGTGTTTAATACAGAAGTGGGTTGAGCCTAACCAGGGGTTGCTAGGTGAGGGGCTGGACTCAGGTTCGAGGTGGGTTGTCCTCGCGCCTGTGACGTCACAGGCGCGATGATTTCAAACCGAAACCTAACTTATCACAGTTAAATAAATCTACTTAGAGTAAATAAACCACTGGGTGCATTTTTTTGGCACAAGGACTGTTTTTTTATGAAGTAAATACCCAAAGTTGAGTAAAAAAAACATTAAAAAGTGAATTTTGAATGTGTGGTCCCCTTTAATTTATAGACCTCCCAAACCGCATGTTTCATTTAACTCAGAGATGCATGACCTCCTCACTTTTTTCTGCACCTCCCCTGTGAAGACTATTTTTCTTGGCGACTTAAATATCCACGTGGACAATTCTTCTTCACCTCTGGCAACAGATTTTAAGTCTCTTCTGGACTCTCTTAATCTCACTCAACATGTTGACGCCCCTACGCACAGCAGGGGGCATACTCTGGATTTGGTGATTACAGACACTGTACTCATCAATAACTTATCTGTATATGACCTGGGTGTCTCAGATCACAGGGTCATCTCCCTGGAAGTGCCTTCATCTTCGCCTGCTTCAAACCCAAAACGACCCATCCAGTTCCGTGACCTTAAAAACATTTCCCTTGATGTTCTGTCTGCTGATCTTCACACCCTGACCGCTGTCAATCATCCTTCTGCAGATGACTCTGTGGATTACTACAACCAATCTCTTCGGGAGCTCCTGGACCTACACGCCCCCTTGAAGACAAGACTGGTGTCTTTCTCGCGTTCAGCCCCTTGGTACACTGATGAGCTGCGCAAGATGAAGGCAACTGGCCGTGCTATTGAGAGACGTGTAAAATCATCTGGTCTCTCTGTGCATAAGCAGGCATATAAAGAACATCAGAAAGCGTACGCCTATTCTCTTAAAGAAGCACGCTCCAAATATTATTCTAACATCATCAACACCTGCCCTGGAAACTCTAAACAGCTCTTCTCCACAATCACTCGTCTGCTTAATCCCATTAAGCAAACTCTTGAGGACTCTGCTCAAAAATGCGACCTGTTTCTTTCATCTTTTAAAACCAAAGTTGACACTATCAGATCTCAGCTCCACAACCTCCCCGTTCTCAGTGTGCCACCCACCCGTCTGCATTCTGGGACCCTAAACAGCTTTGACGAAGTTGTTCAGAGTGAGGTGGAGGCCATCATCAAGAAAATGAAGCCTTCATCCTGCGCCCTGGATCCTTTCCCCTCGTCTCTCATAAAAACCAATCATTCTGCAATAGGCCCACTTATCACTCAAATAATAAATCAGTCTCTACAATCTGGTCATGTTCCACTGCCTCTAAAAACCGCCATCATTAGGCCTCTTCTGAAAAAATCTAATTTGGATCCCGACATTTTTTCTAATTACCGCCCAATTTCACACCTCCCTTTTCTGTCTAAAGTGCTGGAAAAAGCTGTTGCTGCTCAGCTGCAGGATCACCTACAACAACACTCCCTGTATGAGAAGTTCCAGTCTGGATTCAGGGCAGCTCACAGTACAGAGACTGCATTGCTGAGAGTTACCAATGATGTCCTCTTGGCTGCTGACACTGGCTCTCCCTCCATCCTTGTCCTCCTTGACCTCACTGCAGCCTTCGACACTGTGGACCATAGTATCCTCCTCCACCGTCTTCATGTGGAGGTCGGTCTCTGCGACACCGTCCTGGACTGGTTCAAATCTTTCCTCTCCAATAGGCTGGAATGTGTTAGTCTTGGCAACGCCACGTCCCAGACAGTCTGTGTCTCCTGTGGTGTCCCTCAGGGGTCGGTTCTGGGGCCCCTGCTGTTTTCCCTTTACATGCTGCCTTTAGGTCAAATTATTAATCAGTTCAACATTTCTTTTCACTGTTATGCCGACGATACACAGCTTTACATCAGGACTGGAGCATCCTCATCTTCCACCTTGTCATCTCCATCTTCACTCACTGCCCTCTCTGCCTGCCTGGAGGCAATTAGGGCATGGATGAATCAGAACTTTCTTCAATTAAACTGCTCCAAGACTGAGGCCATACTGATTGGCACCCCTCACCAGGTACAAACATCTCCTATAACAAGACTTTCCTTTTCTGGACAAGACATCCCCCTCTCCACCTCTGTTACTAATCTTGGAATAAAAATGGACTCCAATCTTACATTTGAAAATCACATTAAGCATCTGTTTAAAACTTGCTTCTTCCATCTTCGAAACATCTCCAGACTTCGCCCATCCCTAACTTTTTCCGATGCTGAGAAGCTCGTCCATGCTTTTGTCTCCTCCAGGCTCGACTACTGCAACTCCCTGTTTATTGGAATCCCTGGCAAAAACCTTCAGAAACTTCAATATATTCAAAACAGTGCAGCAAGGATCTTGTTGAGAGTTCGTAAATTTGAACATATTACGCCCATTCTCCATAACCTTCATTGGCTTCCTGTCGCCTACAGAATTCAGTACAAAACTGCTCTCATTACACATCAATGCTTACACGGAACTTCACCAGATTATCTGAAGGATATTCTTATTCCATACTCATCCACCCGTTCGCTGCGGTCACAGAACAGTAATCTCCTTCACATTCCGAGAACCAAATTAAGGACCATGGGTGACCGGGCTTTCAGTGTGGCTGCCCCCCGCCTGTGGAACTCTCTTCCTGACTGTCTGAGAGCCCCACAGTCTGTGGTTGACTTTAAGAGCGGCTTGAAGACCTTTCTTTTCAACCGAGCATACTCTACCTCCTCATGATTCTACTTTTGATCTTAGCTGATACTGTTATTGATTTTAATTGTTTTATTATTTGTTTTATTGACATTTAATTCTGTTGCACCTTGTAGCACTTTGAGATTTTCATTAATGAAAAGTGCGTTATAAATTGAATTCATTATTATTATTATTATTATTATAAGTCAAAGTCAAAGTCAAAGTCAACTTTATTGTCAGATCTGCAATATGTACTGTACAGGACATACACAGGACCGAAATTGCGTTTCTCTCAGTCCCTCGGTGCAACAGTAAACATCTAAACATTGAAACACTGAAACATATAATAATTGACATAAGCATAAAATAGTAAAACTAACACTGTCCTGAGTTTTTTGCATAGTGGAATAAGAGTATGAAAATTTACACCAACTCTAAAACTAAAACATTAAACATTTAATGAACATAATACTGTCCTGAGTTTTTGCATACTAGTATAAAAAAAGAGTATAAAAAGTATAACTAAAATAAACTAAAGGTTTCTAGCATTGACATTTGCAAAGTGGCAAAGCAGCGTATGAGTTAATGTACACAGTATATGTATGAGGTAGTAGTTGATGTTGTTATAGAGGCAAAAAGTGGCATATGCAGTAAGGCACATTGGGCATCCCTAAATAAGACCGTTCAGAGCACATTGTATATGTATCAGCAGTGGTGTAGATATTAGAGTAGTGTAAATGTAAACAGTAGTAGTTACATGTAAGCAGTAGTAATAAAAGTAAACAGTATTAATAAATGTAAACAGAGAATGTAAACAGTATTATGATTATAGGCAGTGATGTAATACAAACATTAGTGCAAGTATGAGAAGTAGTGCAAACTGTATGAGCACATGACCGAGAGTTTAGTGAATAACCCGTTTGATGACACAGAGTCCAGTGTTAAAATCTTTGTGTTGTGTGGTAATGTGTGAGAAAGTTTTAGTGTTAAGGCAGTTCAAATGGGAGGGGGGGCAGAGCAGGCAGAGTGTTTAGCATCCTGACTGCCTGATGAACAGAGCTGTCTCTCAGTCTGCTGGTTCGAGCCTGGAGACTCCTCAGTCTCCTCCCTGATGGCAGCAGTCTAAAGCGGCTGTGTAGTGGGTGTGTGGGATCACCTGCCATGCGGTGGGCTTTCCGAGTGAGGCGTTTGCTGTGTAAGTCCTGCAGTGAGGGGAAGGAGGTGCCGACTATCTTCTCAGCTGCTCTCACAATGCGCTGGAGGCTCTTGCGGCAGGATGCAGTACATGCACCAAACCACACAGTGATGCAGCTGGTCAGGACACTTTCTATGGCACCTCTGTAGAAGGTGCTCATGATGGGGGTTGAAGCTCCAGCCCTTTTCAGCTTGCGGAGAAAGTAGAGACGCTGGTGAGCCTTCTTTGCCAGTGCTGCAGTGTTGCAGTGTTATTTTTCAAAGTTTTTTGAGTCCAGTCTGGCTCTTTTGGGAGAGAGAACCTGTCCTGCTGTAATAGTCTTTCAATTAGGCCATGGGTAGTGTGTATCTTCTGGCTGAATCTCCGTGTTGGAATCATTTTGGGTGTGTTAGAGGTGCTTTGTGTGCTCCCAGCTCAATGACGTATATACTAGAATATACGTCATTGTCCCAGCTCTTCATGAAGGCAGGTCTAAAGTTACCTGCCCACCTTGCAGTAATTTAATGGACCAACTCTCCTCTCGACATCAGTTACTTTCAAACTAACAAACAAATCAATAAAACACAACGTGAATGTAACATGTAACTCAACACATTATAGAAATGTAGTGTAATAGAAAGTACAGATACTTCATGTAAAATGTAGTGGAGTAAAAGTCGAAAGTACCCACGTTTAACTCTACTTACGTAAAGTGCAGATAAATGAAAAATGTACTTACGTACAGTAACAAAGTACTTGTAGTTTGTTACATCCCACCACTGTTTATTTTCAAAGCTTTGGAGAACAGCCAGCCATCACAGAACATCAGTGCATTTACAAGTACAAACTTATCAATGCCTTCACCTATCTGAGGTTCTGACCCGTTCTGACTTCTTGAACTGGAAAGGTTGGTTTTGTAGCAAACTCATCGGGGGGCCTGCCCCTCCTCTCCACGTTATCCTCATGTTTTCAGAACTGAACCCAGCAGCTGCACACAGAGAACCACTGGAGGTAAACATTTCTCAAGGATTCTAACGGGGAATAGTAACTGTCTACCAAAACATTCAGAAGTCTCCGACGTGATCAACTATTACCTCTCTACCGATAGTTACGTCAAGAATGGTTATGATTAGAGAAACATTTAACATCATTCACAATACAGTAACAGTAAAGGAGAAGAAAAGGTTATAAGTTCTATATTAATATCATAAGATATGGAGCATGGAGCATGCATAAACATTTCCTTGACATAAATATAAAGTACAAACTAGAAAATCCCCCCAGCTGGGCTCTTAGCGTCTCACTCTTCTACGCAGTCCTGATTTTCATATTCAGTGTTTTTATCTGTTCGGAGCATGTTATATTTGCAGGACAGTTGGATCAATCTGTGCCTGGCCAGTTCATTTCGACACCGTCTCAAGCTGTGAACATGATTATGAAAGCAGTATCCAATGGTGTGTGTTGTGCACATAGAGGAGCTGTTTTTTTTTTGTAATGCTTTTTCATATCAGTGCTGTGCTCCCTTCAGGCCAGAGTGTTTATCTTTCTGGTGTTTAGGCTTTGGACGGCACCCAAAGTGAGGCCCTGCAGTCCAGCTCTGCTCGGGCTAACGTCTGGTAGTTGACCTCTTTTAAAGGCCTGGGTTGTCCCTGTGAGCGCACAGCCTCAGTCCTCCAGTGTGAGCGTTGAGGTCTGCTCAGAGCCACAGCAGTTTATTTATGCTCTCCCTTAAGTAAAAGTTCAGATGTGGTACAATCCCAGCCTGGAGTTTATTTGCTCACCCTCCTGGTCTCATTTATTCAGTTTCATGCACGTCAAAACATGGCTGTGTGTTTTACCGATGCTCCCGAATAAGTCCGACTGTGCCAGGCAGTCAGTTAGCCAAATATCTTCAATTATTTATTGTATTTATGTCAGACATTTTTCTTATGAATGTAGATGCTTTCATGTATATTGTTATGGGCAGATTACTTAGCGTTATTTTTACAATAACAAGTTTGCCTCTATTTCGTCCTGTATAATTAGTTTGAATGAGTCTAACAGGGATTATTTTATAACTTCAGATGACAAAGATTGGTTTGTAGCTTTTCTGTTCTGAATTGTACCTTTGTGCATTTGTGTTATTTAATGTTTTGTTTATGTTACATTAATTTGACAGTTTAACTTTTAAAATATCACTTCAGTCAGGGAGACTTGTCAAAATGGCCTCCTGGATATAAAAGATTAGCTTCTTTTTTTATATATATACATATATATAAATCGGAAATATTTTCTTGGTGGAATTGGTTTTACTGTCCTCTGTGCTTTTCATTTGTTTGCTGACGTACAAGTTGCTTTTGTTTGAAACATCCAAATGTTGGAAATCTGTTGATTCTTTATAATTAGAGTCAGACATTGATTAAACGTTTTGGATTTACAAATTTTAAATACAGTATCTGAAACTAAACTTTCCTGAGGGCTGTATGTTTTGGAAAGACTGTTACGATCGGGTTTTTGGATTCAGAATAAGCCAGACACAAGAGGGCAAAATCAAGAACAATTTTAATTATTACTGCTGGTAGCTGGATAGAAGGGTCAGGGTCCAGGTGGGAGTCCAATCTTAAAATACAGAGAGGTTAGTGACTTTGGCGAGGACGAGGGGATACTGTGATTATAGTAAAAGTCACTAACCTTCTCAGTCTGTATACGTGGCAGGTGAAATCCAGAGACGTGGTCCGATGGTCGTAGCGGGGGTCAAGCACGGGGAAATAGAGAAGCGAGACGTAAGGTGTTGTAACCAGTTGTTTTAGTTCAGCACATTCTTGACTTTTTCATTCACGCTGGGGGGTTGGGTGTCTGGGGGCGTGACTGGTGACCAATGGGAGGGGGCAGGTAAACCCAGCCTGGGTGTCTAATGTGTTATGTGTTCTGAAAGTTGTTAATATGAAGGGTGGGTGTAGTATTTCTTCTGGGGTGGGGACTAGGTGGATGTCCTTGATGATGGTCTTGGACTATGCTTGCCCGGTGTGCGGGCCCTGGTTGGGGCCTGTTCTCGGTGCTTCCTGGCTCTGTCGGCGGTTGGGCGGGCGCTCTTGGCCATGTCGTCCATGTGGGATATTGTGTCTTCTTGGGCGGCGGGCTGACTGCGGTTCGCAGGGGTCGTGGCGGGCCCTGGTGGGTGTGGGCTGTTGGTTCTGCTGTTGGCGGCCCTCGGGACCGTGTCCCTCTCTGGTCTTGACCCAATGACCTGGCGGTCGGAGAGGTGTTTCTTTTGCCTCGCTCCTTGGGTGGACCTTGGCGAACTAGGGAGGGGGGGTACGCAGGGTCAGCGGGGGAGCTGACTCACTGCGAGAGCATTGTTCCTGCAGATATTTTCTCCCCATCCCTCACCACGCACCTCCGCCCTCTTCATCTTAAATTAATACATGTAGGGAATTTGAGTCTCGGGTGTGCTACAACGGTTTTACATCTCTGTTGTTCAGAACCACCTGGGACTCAATTTTATATACACTTTAGACATTCATTCATAAACATCCTCATAAAAGTCACATATAGGGAATGGAATGAGCACTATGGTTATGGGTGGCGGGATGACATCACTCTCGCCCCCATGCCTATGCTCACTCAACATTATGCATTTAGACAATAAGGGCCTGGGTTAGAGTTGGAGTGGAGGGGAAACTGGTACAATGCCAGCCTTTGCTCCTTCTCTTTCCTTTTTAAGTACACTTTACAACAACACTCACCAACAGTACATTTGGGGACGGGGGTGTGTGTGTCGGGGTCTTGATTTGTTAATTTCAATGTATTTATTTATGTATGTATTTATTCATAATTATATTTATATATATATAATTTATTTATTTTTCTCTTACCCCCCTGGTTGCCTGGTGGACATTCTGAGGGTGGACCGTCAGGGGTTGTCCTGGGATGTGGGATGTTCGGGACCTGGGGGTCCGTAGTGGGCGGGGCTGGTGGTGCACTCCCCCTGGGGCTGCTTGGACTCGGGTGTCCTGTCCTGTCCTGTCGGCAGGGCGAGGGGTGGGCCGGATCTTAGATGTCTGCTACTCTCCACCCCAGAATGAATGGGCCTACCTCCTGGATTTGGATGTGGGCAGCCCCATGTAGGGGGCAGGTACATGTCTTGGACCTAGGGGGTATAGAGTGTGCATCGGGATTATGAATGGAACGTGTCGTTATTGTTTGTCTTTCTGCAACTGAGGGTGAGGATGAGGGTGGGTCTGAATGAATATGTCTGTGTATGAATGTTTAAGTGTCAGGCTGGGACTTGGTCTGCCCCCTCTCTGATACTTCTGTGGCTACTTAGTGTCGCGCTCCTGCCACGTGGCCCCCTGGTGGGTGTTCCTTGCCTACGGGCGTGCTTGGGGCCCTCCCTATCTGGGGCTGGGCGCTTGGGCGTTTGTCGGCTCGGCCTGGTGGCTGCCTGGTGGGGCTCGTGTCCTCTGGTCCGGTCGGGTCTGGACCTGAGGGGTGGGCGTCCCCGGTGCCCGGGCCTCGGTGACCGGTCCTGGGGCTACGTCGGGGCAGCGGGCTCCGGCGGGGGCCTGTGAATTTGTCGCGGGCGACCCCGGGGGGTCATTGTATGTGGTCGCTGGTGGGGTTCGTCCGGTTCTTCCCCTTGGTAGGATCTGGGGAGTGGGCTAGTGGCTCGTCCTGTTCGGGTGGTCCTGGGGACTCTGGGCTCGGGGTCCTTCCTGGGGTCTTGGGCTTTGATCGCCCCTTCGTCTGCCTCGGGCTTTGGGGGGACGGATCTCTGATGCTTCACAGTCGCTACTAAATGTTCTATTGGAGGAACCTTATTCACTTATGCATGCTCACAACCACACACAAATGGATGCAGGGATGTATATATAGATATATGCAGATATGTAGATGGGTATATGAATGAATATAAAAGTATATGTATGTATACTATATATATATATTTGTAGGTATGGGTATGTGTATTTATAGAATTCTACTGCAAGCTCATGAATATTATTAGTCTTTATGCATGTATGTTCCATTGTTGTGTTCTGTCATGTGCTTTGCAGGATTGTGGACGGAGGTTGGGTGTGTTTGCCTTGTGCTCTTTTGGTTGATAATTGTTGATTTGTTGTCTTACTTTCTCTTTTCTTTCTTTCTCTCTTTAAAAAAAAAAATATATATATATATATATATATATATATTGGAGTGAGAGGATGGCTATAAGGTGTGAAGGGAGGCCATCTATAAATGGGAGGGGAAAAAAAAGAGTTAAAAAATTAGAGTTATTCATTTTGTTCTGTTACTTGAAAATTAATTTAGTTTCAACTTGAAAATTAATTTAGTTTCAACTAATTGTTTGAAAAAAAGGGCAGATATAATAAGATTTTTTCTTCTTTCTGCTACCTTTAATTTTTTTATATTTTCTATGTTATCGTTTATGGGATTGTTTTGTATTGTATTTTAAAATTTTATAAATACATTCTAAAGAGTAAAATCAACAAAGACTTTGATGATTTTGTCCGTAAGAATCACCGGCAGGTGTTTTAATGTTCTTCAGACTGTGCGCACCTCCTTTATTTACTCTTCCTTCTAATTTCCCTTGTGCCCGAGCGCACATCTTGTGCTGAGCTGGTGATTTACAGCAGCGCGCTGCTCTGAGCTGTGCGCACATGATGGACTGCCCTTTCCCTCCTTCTATCTTCCTGTCTGTGTATTATATAGTCCAGTCTCTAATTACTTGATGATAAGCTTTCCTTGGGCTTCATGTTGCACTCTGTAGGGTCATTACAAATATCTGCAGAGTCTTATTACAGCTTGATGAGGCACTACGCTGGACCGGAAGACCATGGGCTTATTTCAAAGAGAGGAAGAGTATTCAGCAGGCTCTAATTAGCCGGCAGAATTATAAGCAAGTTTTTTAGTTTCCTGCTCAGGTGGAAGACCCCATGGCCTCTGCAGCAATTAGTGCTATGCTTTGAGTTGTTTTTGTCTTTATTCCCCCGCTTCATGTCATGTAAAGCTGATGGAGAGGAGCTGCTGTGTTTTCTGTGTGGAGAAAATACACGGCTGTTATATTTGTTTGTGGAAAAGAAGCTTTGTGGTTACGAGGGAGGCATTAGATTATAGATTTTCCCCTTGAGCCTCATTAATTTGATCAAAAAGCATCCATTTAAATGTAAAGATAAAACCCCATGTTAGCTTTTGGATTTTTATGTTCAGATAAAGATTGGTTGTAAATCCTGGGAGTTATGAACATAAAAATTGGACCTTTGAGCAGCCTCGTTAAAAGTTCAATATGAAATGACACACTGGTAGAAAATCTGTTTTCTCACATTTCTCAAAAATTCAGAAGAAAGATTATACAACTTTATTTATAAACTAATTTAAAAACAACACTGTGTTGGTCAAAGTTCTGTACACAAACACATATAAGCATAAAAACCATCAAATCAACAGATGCCGTAAAAGTAATGAACTGCCAAACTCATAAAACAACAAACAGTAAAAACAATAAAACAAACAACTTAAACAGTAAAACCAACATTTTAAGCTGAGTTAAAAGCCAAAGAGAAAAACTGTCTTCAGAGAAGATTTAAAAACAGGAAGTGAGTCAGCTTGTCTGACGTGCCAAGGCAGCTCATTAGTTTAGGGGCAGCTACTGAGAACGCTCGATCACCTCTCAGCCTCCTGTTGGACTTTGGAACCAACAACAGCAACTGATCTGCTGACCTCAAGGAGAACGTGAGGGAACGTATGGCTGGAGCAGGTCGGACAGAAACTGTGGGACGAGACCATGAAGACATTTGAAAACAAATAAAATAATTTTTTATCTGGAAATGAACTGGGAGTCAGTGTAGTGATTTTAAGACAGGGGTGATGTGTTCTCGTTTTCTGGTACCAGTTAAAAGGAGAGCAGCAACATTCTGAACCAGTTGAAGTCGAGTCAGTAATGACTGGCTCAGACCAACATAAAGTGATTTACACTAGTCCAGATGAGTTGTAATGAAAGCATGGCTTAAAATCTCAAAATGACATCATGACAGAAATGGTTTGATCTTGTCCAGTTGTCTCAGGTGATAAAAAACTAGACTTGATCACTGATTTAATATGTGCATCAAGTTTAAAATCATTGTCCAGCCTTACACCCTGGTTAGCTGCAGTCTGACTCAGATGTTGTGTGAAAGGACCCAGATCAACATGGACTTTGGAATCATCACTGGGTGTAAAACAACAAGTCCTCAGTCTTTTCCTTATTAAAATGTAAAAAGTTCTGTGACATCCATGCTGTGACTTCTACCATACATTCCAGGATTTGGTTCACAGAGTACTGTTTATCTTGTTTTAATGGCACATGAATTTGGTTGGCATCAGCATAAAAATGAAAAGTGACACCATGTTTCCGGAGAATATATCACAGAGGGAGCAAATAAAGGGAAAACAGAAGGGGCCAAGTATAGATCCCTGAGGTACTCCACATGTGAGAGGCGCTACTGAGAATTCCACAGCACCAACAGGCACACAGAACAACATTTTATTAGTTAAAACATTAAGTGATGTGTTGTGCTATCTGTGCTATGAATGACAGTCAGCTAAAACCACATCGAAGTTTAGCTTTTTGTCTGTAAAACTGATGGAGTTCAGCTGTTTTTTTTTATGTCTTGCAATGTCATTTAGATGTGATGGTCATCTTGAATAGGGTTGAAACTAACAGTTAATCGGGTGTAGATGTACATCCAATGATTAGTTTCCGAAAATTTCATTAAAATTCACCTAGTGGGTCACAAATTATTTTACTAACAGACAAAATATTTAACACCTCATGTTTGTGCTCGATGTTGGGGATCACTCATGGTCACTATTACATCAAGAATTTGCTCAATAAATAAAAACTGACTGAGCTATAGTTACTTATGTGTTTTCAAAGTCAGCTAGCTTTGGCAGCCATCTTGAAACAAGTCGACATCAAAAGAGAATTGTTTAATTTGCACATGTTGAACACGTTCTCTGAGTGAGCGGTTCGTGAGACGTTTTGCTAACAGAGAGATGGGCATTCACACACACACACACACACACACACAGGTACAAGCAAAACCTTATTGCCTGCAAGAATATACATTTTTAACCAGTTTAAAGCCTCTACGCCAAGATGAGTTACTCGACTTGCAACAATATGAATGGTCTAGAAAGTTCTGTTGTTACAGATGAGAGCTCAGCCGATGAAGCAGCTGTCTTAAGGGCGGACGCCTTTTTCCAGTGATGTTGAAATGTCATGTGACAGAGCAACATTCATACGCTTAAGCAATAGTTGGACGAACCTTCTAACGGTTACCAGTGTTGAAAATGTAAAGACCGTAGTGCATGATCGGCTGCACGGTGCCTCGTCTTCACAGTGCAATCCACTTACCGACAGAAAGACAAGTAGGAAGTGGTGTGTGTGTGTGTGTGTTTGTGTGTTGGTGGGGTCCGTGTGATTTTGGCCTTATATAATCATTTAAACCAGTGGGAAATAAAATACTTTCATTTACAGCTTATGAGATGTAGGATGTTTGCCAGGAGATCAAATGTTCAAAAATATATTGCTTTCTTTCCATAGCAAGGAGTCGAGATTTAAAAAAAAGCTGAAAACCAAGTACTAAATAAATATTGACAATACAACAATAAATAATGTAAAATAATATTTGTGCATTACAGTACTTTCCAAAGTGTTCCATGCATGTACCATACCATACCATATTATTTATAAAGCACTTTAAACAGGAACAAGTCCACACCAAAGTGCTGGACAAACAAACACGCAACAGGCAACACAGACAATGAAGTACAACACGAAAAACATAAAAACATTGCAGATCATAAATAAAACGATCCAATACAAATCAGCTGTGGCATGTATCAGATTCATAACTGGCTGTAACTATCATACCCACCACTGCACCGTGTATTTACTGGTTAACTGGTTATCGGTAACGTCACACAGACTCTCCCACTGGTACATTTTCATCTTTAAATCACTTCTTGGTCTGCTGCCTTCATACATCTCCTCCTACATGCCACGTCGTCAGTGCAGCTACAGCGTGTACTCTCAGGATATAATTACCTGCAGCGTCCCCTCAGTGCAGACTGAATTCAGCAAAAAGGCATTTTCTTACTCTGTAACCTGGAACTCCTTGCAAAAATATCTGAAGCTGTCGACCTTGATCTCTCTAAGGGATTTTAAACAATTGTTAAGTTCAATGCAAAAAATCAGCGCAGACATTCCTGTTTTTAGTATTTTACCTCATTTCATAATGTAGCTTGATTTTATTTTGTTTTATATCACTACTTATATTTACTTTTCATTTTATATGTAATTCTTGGCTGTTTATTGTTGTGTGTACCTTATCTGTGGTTTTGTCTAAAACCGGTCTCTCTTGAAACGAGTCCTCGTGATTCAATGAGGCCAACTGCATAAATAAAGGTTGGATGAAAATTAGTCATCATAAATCAATAGACCGTGTGATGTGTTCTGTGTTTTAGGTGAAATTTATATTTTCTGTGTGATTGATTTGCAGCGGTGCTAACAATAATGCATTGTGACAAACTGGTGGTCAACAACAGGAAGGATTATTTTTTTATATAAAATTGTGCAGTAAGTCATTTTTGTCAGAGTTTCAAGTATCATAACCACTTGTTCTACTTGACGTTTGCCTCAGCAGCCTCTGCTCCTTCCACCTCGGAGGAGAAACACACAATTTCTATCCACAGCCGGAGTTTTTTGACTTGTTGAAAAAGCTTCTGGCTTCTGGCTGAGATCACATGTGACTGATGGCAGGTGGCTGGGAGCTGCTTCCCCATTCAATACACTCCACATCCAAGCCCTTCATCTGTCACCACAGTAGGCAGTCTGGGATGTTCTGCCAGGGCTATTCCTAGCTCTGCTTGTCACGTACACTAAAAAGATGCATACTCACATACACACACACGCTCATACACACCTGTCTGTGGCCATTTCCCCCTGTGTCTCCATGAGGTGAGCACATTAACAATGGCAGGTAGTTGCTGCAGCATGCACCAGCTGTCCTGAGGAGATGACTGTCAGGGAATTAAAGATGAAATCAGGTTTCTGACTCATGCTGCACCAGACGGCTCATTCAAAGCTGCACCAGGTGGATTTTAACGAAGGGACCATGACTCAGCAGCTTAAATCCAAAAGAAAACGGATCAACTTGCAGACTCATCCTTAAACTCTGAAGTTAGTGAAGTTCAAGCTATTTCCTCCAAGCTTGAAGTTTGTTATTTGAAAGATGGCATTTAACAGAAAACTAATTTTTTTAATCCTTAAAAAAGGACCATTGTGATCCCTTTCTGGTAAGGATTTATTTTAATGATGATCATTTTCACAAGTTTAATTGTAATTATGTGCAGAACTTGTGCGGAGAGTCAAATTAACAACGATTTGCTGAAGCTGGGTTTTACAGTTGTCCCTAAATCTGTCATTTGCAGCTAAATAAATACAC
>JBBPBX010017323.1:22895-37344 GCA_038048925.1 Garcialebias charrua
TATATATATATATACACATACACATACACACACACACACAGACATATGTATGTATGTATATTTTGTGCGTCAGAATCATTTGTTATGTGGGAGGGACACGTTGGGATTGTGGGGTCTGGGGTGGGGAGTTTTGAATAAAGTAGGTGCCACTTCCTGCATTTTGGTGTATTTTAATGGGTTGTTAAACATCTATGTTTACCTACATAAGTAAACACTTGATTCAATAACTATTTTAGAGTTGATGGCACAACAAGAAGTAACCTGACCAACAGTTCTCCTTGTGTGAATAGAGCACGCTCCACAACTCTCAAGCATCCTAGCAACCCCCTTCCCCGTCGAAAACTTCCAGAACTAACATAGTGCTAAGCTAACTGCATGCAATAGATGCATTAGCTAAGATGCTACAGATGAAGAGCTCTGCTTCTCTCACACATCCTAACCCCCCAATTACTGTCAACAACTGCTAGCAGTAACATGGCGCTAAGCTAACGTGCAAAAGAGATGTGTCTCCCCCTCCTCCCTGAGGGGCACTCCCATGAGTGCCCTGCCAAGGCAGATGATGAAGGGCAAACACTGCATGCACTGTGGAGTTGTAGGTAGCCATTCTCCTATTCTCCTATTAATTAAGTGGAATGGATTTGTTCACGAAGAAATAGAAACAGCGCTAGGTGAACTCATTTCATGGTAAATGTGTGTGTGTGTGTGTGTGTGTGTGTGTGCGCGCGCGTGTGTGTGTGTGTGTGTTTTTTTATAATTTTTAAGCATGCATAAACATCTTGTGGGTTTTTCAAAACAAAAACCATCTCACAGTTTTCTCTGGATCTTAAAATTCAGGTCTGCATCAGAGAGTCAGAGTCAGAGTCAGAGAGTCTTTATTGTCATTTGCACCGCATGTGGTACATGAGATGAAAACGAGATTATGTACACAAGGTCCCAGTTACATCCAACAACAAATGAAAGAGAAAAACAGTAATAACATCTAGAACTAACTAAGAAAAACATCAACTAGTAATACACAGCAGCACGAACATGAGTTTGTATGAGCAGATGGTCACAGATGAACACAGATGAATACAGCAACAAGAAATGCATTGTCATCAACATAATAAAAAATAATAATAAAGATTAAAAGACAACGCATCTCTATAATAGAAACAAAGCTTACTTTCCGAAAACACATCTGATTTGTACATGGCTTGCTCTATTGGTGAATTATGAATGGCCAGTGGGAGCTTCAAGACTGACCGATCTGCTTACCCATTTTGCAGAAATGTTTTTTGTTTGCCTGACTCACAGGAGAGATGCTTTAGACCCTATTGATGTCTGAATAATTCCCTGTAAACAGTACTGTATAGATATTTCCATGTTGCTTGTGAAAATGTTACATGATCATTTGACAATCCTTTGATCACAATCCCTATTTAAATTAGACTGCAAAAATTGTTGAATCCTTTGTAAACTAAAAGGCAAAGCATCAGTGCCAGCTAGAGATCATGCCAGGTCACTAGCTGTGATGTTATACCAATGCAAACACTTATACCAATGCAAACACTTCAGTTTCAAACACTAAAACAACTACAGGCACGTTCAGCATTTGTAGAGTATGAGAAGTGTGTCTAACATTCCTATATTCACAAAACCCAAAGATTAGTTTATTTATTTAAATTTTAATTTGACCTTTATTTAAGCAGGTTAGTCAGTTGAAAACTAGTGGTACTTTAGGGATACATAGGTTAATGTTGTGGCTGGAGCGAAGAGTATGAATGTTGCAATGGATATTGAGAAATAAGCGGAGGTAGGATGGGGTTCTACCAGTTAGGATTTTAAAGATCAGCAGAAAACATTTTAAGATAGATAGATAGATATAGATTTATTTGTCCCCTTAGGGAATTTAATTGTCTGTGGTAGTGAAGAGAGGACCAGTTCACCAGAGAATACGGAGTGCGGTGATGAGTGCTGAAGGAGCTCCAGTGACAAATCGAAAGGTTGCATGGTAAAGGGTGTCCAGTTTCTAGGGGAGGCTTTTTGAAGCAGTTCTGTAGATGACATTGCTGTACTGTAGATTGATTTTATTCATCCATCCATCCATTATCTTTTACCCATTTCTTCCATTTTGGGTCACGGGAGTCACTGGTGCCAATGTCCAGCCATCACTGTGCGAGGGGCGGGGTACACCCTGGACAGGCCACAAGTCTATCGGGGTCACATACAGACTCTCATTCACACCTAGGGACAATTCAGAGGTACCAATCAATCTAACATGCATGTTTTTGGTCTGTGGGAGGAAACTGGAGTACCTGGAGAAAACCCACGCAGCACGGAGAGAACATGCAAATGCCACCCAGAAAGGGCCCCGGACTGGGATTTGAACCATCTGCTCACTGAGAGACAGCACCTCTAACAACTGTACCACTGTGCTGTCCTTGTTTCTGGATTTGATTTTGAAAAACATGCAGTCATTCAACCTTTATTTAGACACATTAAGTCACATTGAGCCTAGAAGACTCATTTACAAGTGAGATCTGCTAAAGACAGACAAAAAGTAATGAAACTGGACACATTAGGAATTGGAGGCGAAAAAATTCCTATTAAAATCTTTCCTCTTGCCTGAGAAAAAAAATTCTAATATTAAAAAACACCTCGCACAAATAAGCACATAGTGACGTAGACATTCTGCAGAGGGGGGGAGACACCGAGAACGATGAGCAATGTTCATAGATGCTCTCGAGGTCACTGTAAGAGTTCTGATAAGGATGGAATAATCAACAGCTCCCTCCGATGAGATCCGTAAACATTCTCGAGGATGTCGGGGAATGGCCAAGGTCAACGCTAATGAGAATCCAAGAGTCCTGAAATGATGACAGAATGTTTATTCAGCTGGTTCACCTGGTTGACGGTGGAGTTCCTCAATGGGCGGGGGGTTGAGCGTCAGATTACATGTCCTCCAGGCGTATTCGGATAAGGTGGCCTTCAAGGCCAGCCAGGGGAGCCAGATTTAGATAACACACAGTTGTTTTGGGTACAGGAAGAACATAATGACATCTACCTTGAGTCTGTGTTGGTCCAAAAACAGTTCCGAAATGTCCAAATGATGTGGCCACACCGATGGAACGTGCCTGAGTAAAAAACCCAGAGATCTGATCCATTCTGCCCAAGGCAACTGAGTCTGGGTGCACAGGCACGAACCAAGCCATCATGAAAGGCAAGCAGCGTGATCGAGTCCCAATTTGCTGCAGACGACTCCCTTGATTGTAGATAAAACTAGCAACCAGCCGAATCCAAAAAGCAAGAACCAGTTATCGTAAATACAATTAAATATGCATCCTTAAAATCCACAGATGACAGCAGAGATAGACACCATCAAGTCTTCAAGTCAATGAGATATCCAGCTGCGTGCGTGCCAACAGGGCAGATCGGCTCGCCTAAAGTTTGTCTTCTCTTTGAAGAAATGTTATCAATTGTTTTGAGGGACCAACTGGCCAAATAAGAGTCAAGATGGCGCCTTTGTTGATGGTACGCCGTCTACATGCTCTCCTGTACTTTTTACTGTTGTTCGTGTTCTGCCTTTTTTTCATCGACGATGCATCCTCGCTCCTGGTCTATGATCGCTCAACTCTTCTAAGTCTCCAAGACTCGCTGATCAACACACCGGCTACTGGCAAATATGGACATTTCAAGCCTCCTCCACCTCCACCTTTCTTGGCGTCCATTCCTGCCTACCTACAACGCAACACGACCACGCTGCCACGCAACAAGCGGCGCAGAAGACGCGGAACGAGGGCAGGCGTGCTGGTGAGATTTAAAAAGTATCTCTCGTCTCACAACACGCCGACGGCTGACTTACCTCCTGAATTCAGCGTCTTTGATGTCCGTCGCTCCTTTGCCCGCCGCAACAGATGCCTTGTTGCTATCAATCATGACGCCAGCGATCAGTATCCATCTTGTCCCCCCGTGAGGGCTGTGAACCGAGGCTGCGTTAAACAGAACCTCCGCCCGCTCGCTCGAGCTGAGAGTGACGTAACTGGCTGTGTTCCTGTACGGTCAGCACTGTTTAACGCCAGATCGATCACAAATAAAACTTTTATATTAAGTGATTTGATCTCCACTCATCGTCTGGATCTGTTTTTGATCACGGAAACCTGGCAGAAAGCTGGAGACAACAGCTGCTTCTCTGAACTCCTCCCACCTGGCTTCTCTTATCTGAGCGCAATACTGTTTGTTGCCTCAAAAAAATTACTCCAGTTTTGAAAGCATGATTTTTGTGCTGGAATCTGCAAAACCTATTCTGTGTGGCCTCTTTTATCGGTCTCCTCAATACAACAAAAACTTTCTCAGTGAGTTTTCAGAACTACTGGCTGACCTAATGCCAAAGTTTGACTCTTGGCTTTTCTGTGGGGACTTCAACGTGCACACCTGCTGCCCAAGTAATCAGCTTGGATGTGAGTTTCAGGACCTCCTGGACTCTTTCAACCTGTCACAGTCGGTCTCGGGGGCCACACACAGTCAGGGTCATACACTCGATTTAATTATCTCCCACGGCCTCCAAATACCTGCTGTGGAGATCCTGGACACCTGTATTTCAGACCATTTTCCCATATTATTCGAATTTTTCACCTCTCCTGCACCGAAAGCTATTCTCCCAGCACGTTTCTCCCGCTGCATCACCCCATTAACTCCAAGTCAGTTCACTGATGCCTTTAAGAGCACTGAATTTTGCTCTGCTGTCAGCCTGGACCCATCTCTACATCCTGAGGACTTCATCAGCTCCTTCCATCACACCTGCACAACGATCTTGGACTCCATCGCTCCTCTCAAACAGGCATCTTCAAAGAACAAACCTTCACCATGGCTCAACGAAACGACGCGAGCTCTTCGACAACGTTGCAGAAAAGCAGAACGAAAATGGAAGCGCGACCGGCTTCATGTATCTCAAGGAATACTGAGAGACTGTCTCTGTGAGTATCATAATGCTGTGAAACAGGCCAAGTCACAGTACCTCTCCAATTTAATCTCCACCAGCTCCAACCGGCCGAGGACGCTTTTCAGCACACTCCAGTCTGTCATCAACCCATCTGTCAATGTTCTGAAAACTGCCACACAGTCTACCTGCGATGACTTTCAGAGCTATTTTGTCAACAAAATAGACTCTATCAGGCAGAACATTGTCAGTTCATCCAACACCATCCAGTCATGTACCTCTGCAATAACCACAGCTGTTTTTGACCAATTTGACCTGGTTTCACTCCCTCACCTCACCAAGGTGGTTCAGCAGATGAAACCAACTAACTGTTCTCTGGACATCATTCCCTCTAAAATGTTCAAACAGTCCTTTGATGTAATTGGTCCTTGTGTTTTGTCATTTATTAACAGCTGTCTATCTTCAGGTTTTGTGCCATCTGCTTTCAAACATGCTGTGGTCAGGCCTCTTCTCAAAAAACCAGGCCTAGATCCTACAGCTCTCTCTAATTTCAGACCAGTTTCACATCTGTCATTTCTATCAAAGGTCCTAGAAAAGATTGTTTTTATTCAACTTCAATCTTTTCTAGAACTCAACAACCTGTTTGAAAAATTTCAGTCAGGTTTTCGAGCTCGTCACAGTACTGAATCTGCACTGCTCAAAGTACAGAATGACATTCTTCTGTCCCTGGATGCAAAAAACCCTGCTCTGCTGGTGATGTTAGACCTCTCAGCAGCTTTTGACACCGTCGACCATCAGGTACTAATCAACCGCTTGTCTCAGCAGGTTGGCCTCCAGGGAGCTGTGCTTGAGTGGTTCAAATCTTACCTGTCTGGGAGAACTTTTTCTGTCATGATAGGCGATCTGTCCTCCTCTTCATCAACCCCTCTGACCTCTGGCGTACCACAGGGATCTATTCTAGGGCCAGTCCTCTTCTCTCTTTACATGCTGCCATTAGGATCAATCATTGCACGTCATAACCTGTCTTTTCACATGTATGCAGACGATTTACAAATCTATCTGCCAGTCACTCCCAACCCCTCACCCAGTTCAAACACTCTTGTCAACTGCTTAAATGACATTAAGCACTGGCTCTCTCAAAACTTCCTCCACCTAAACACAGATAAAACTGAATGCATTTTATTTAGTGCACCTGGTGACACCAGCAACATCCTTCCCAGTCCCAGTGTTGGTTTTCCCCTCCCCCATTTCAACCCGGTGGTCAGAAATCTTGGAGTGCAGCTTGACTCCAACTTAAAGTTTGATAAACAGATCAGTTCTGTTGTCAAGACCAGCTTTTTCCAGCTCCGTCTGCTCTCCAAAGTCAAGTCATTTCTCAGCCGTGGTGATCTGGAGAAGGCCATCCATGCCTTTGTGACCTCCAGACTTGACTATTGTAATGCTTTGTATGTTGGTATTAATCAATCCTCCATCTCCCGTTTACAGCTTGTACAGAACTCTGCCGCGCGCTTTTTGACCAACACACGAAAATATGAACACATCACTCCTGTCCTGTCCTCTCTACACTGGCTCCCGGTTCAGTTCAGGATACAGTTCAAGCTGCTCCTGTTTGTTTTCAAAGCTCTGAATGGACTTGCTCCTCTGTACATCTCAGAACTTTTGAAAGCCCATCAGCCCGGCAGAGATTTACGATCTGCCAGTCAACACCTGCTGGAGGTGCCTCGCTCAAGGTACAAACAATGGGGAGACCGGTCATTTTCTGTTGCCGGCCCAAAAGCCTGGAACAGCCTCCCCCTTGAGCTGCGTGCCACCTCTGATCTGACTCTGTTCAAAACCAGACTGAAGACCCACTTGTTCAAAAAAGCTTTCAGTGTGTAACTTTTATTACTTTTGGTATTTTAATATGTAGCATTTTTTATTTCCATTGCCTTTTTATTTCCACTTGTTCAAATAAGCTTCCAGTGTGTAACTTTTAGTTCAAAAAAGCTTTCAGTGTGTAACTTTTATTACTTGTGTTATTTTAGTGTTATTTTAGTATGTAGCATTTTTTATTTCCATTGCCTTCTTTTATTGCTGTTGTTTCTTATTCTATTTTCATTGATTTATTGTTCCAGTTTATTCATCTTTTTATCCTGTTAAGCACCTTGGTCAATGCAAGGCATTGTAGGAAGGTGCTATACAAATAAAGTTTATTATTATTATTATTATAAATAAGTCCATAATTATGGTTTGGAAGTTATGCAAGAGCGGCTCAGAAACAGTTTCACAGAAAGACAAAGCAGCAAAGCAAAGCGGAGTGGGAGGGGAAAAGTCCGTCCTCGGCAGAAGCAAGTTGTGAAGTGACATAGTGTTGATGTGTGTTTCAAACAAAAGTGAGGAGGCTAATCTCGAGATATTTGTACCGTAATTACTGACAAACTGAATCTACTAACTGTCCAAGGAGAGGAGTTTCTGAGGGCTGTTTTATTTAACAAACTTTGAGGTCCTATGAAAAAAAAAACTATGCATTTATTTGTTCATTTTTTAAAGTTTTAAACAAAGATCAGAGAATATAAATAGAAATTTAAAAAATAGTTAGATGTTACTGAAACTAATTTACAGTGGGGGCAGGGCAGAGTTTAGAGGGGTGCTGGAAGTATAGATAATTGTGTCATCAGTATACAGATGAATATGAGATTTGTGTACAGCATTGGTTACATTGTTGATATAAATGAATGAATCAAATTAATAAAAAGTTGGACCAAGTATAGAGTCTTGGGGAACACCATTGTGGATTGTTAGTGAGGCTGAGCGGTGACCCTCCACCTTCACCTTTTGTGTGAGCCCAGAACAGAAGCTATTGAACCAAGCTACACAGCCCTCTGACAGACCAACATCTCATAGTCTTTCCAGCTAAATGGAATGATCTATGGAATCAGTCATTTGCTAGGTCAACAAAGACGGCTGCACACTATTAATTTTTGTATTGATGGCACAGAAAATATTATTCATGACTTTAAGTGTAGCATTAATGCAACTATGTCCTGATCTAAAGCTTGACTGTAAAAGGTTGAGAAAATTGAGCTGGGTGAGGAGTTGGGTGGTGACTATGTAGGTAGTTGGAGGTGTCCATGCTGTCTTTGGCTGCAACATGGAGCTGCAGCCAAGGACACTTCCAAGTTCTGTGAACTCAGCTGAACTGATAAGGGTATAAAAGCAAGCTGAGGGGATAGCTCGAGGCAGATTCTCATGTAATTTTATGTAACACGTCCTGAATATCAGAACTTGCAAGTAAAATCCTTGTTAAAAATCTTCTCCTTCTGTCAAATGTGGTTCTTTATGAGTAAGTAAAGTAAACGAGAAGATTTTTCTCAAACAGCACAATGACCGAAAGCTACGCCCTCATTATTGAGAAACAGTCCTTGATCCCTTGCCCCATTTCCATATCCTTACTACTATCACTTGTGAACAAGATTCCTAGATAGTTGAACTCCTCCACCTGAGATATAAATTCTCCTCATCCACATAGATAACTCAGCTCTATCCGCTAACCCAAACATATGGTTCATGGGCAGAGATAAGGTTCTCAGTCATAGTAACAAAAACATCCATAACTATTGACCAAAATTTCTTGAACATGTTGAAGAAAGAGCAGAAATGAAAGGCCAAGCTTTGTCCATTTATGTTCCATCCCTTATCTGTCATCATAAAGTTTGGCTCATTACTGAAAGAAAAATATCCTGGATACAAGTGTCTGAAATGAACTTTCATTGTAGGATGGCTGGAGATAGGTGCTTTCATGTGGGAGGAACTCAGAGTAGAGCTCCTTTGCATCAAAATGAGTCATCTGATTAGGTTTCCTTCTGGATGCTTTCTTTTATAGGTTTTCTGGGCATTTTGCGCTGGGAAGAGGCCTTGGGGCAGACTCCGAACTCACTGGAGGGATTATATAGCCTCTCTGGCCAGGGAACACTTTTCAGGTACCAGTACCTTAAAGGTTCAGTATGCAGTTTCTGTAGAACTGCAGCAGTTAGAAATATTTTCAACAGGCAAAGCATTCTGATCCCTCCCCCTCAGAGCCATATGTGGCTCTGCCCCCTTGTGGTCTGTTGAATTTCAAATTCAAGCTCTGTTTTTATTGGCTGATTCAAATTCAAGCTCTGTTTTTATTGGCTGGTTACAAACTCTGTTTTTATTGGCTGGAAAATGGCGGGTCACCTTTTCTTTTTAGAAATGCTTATTTACCACCTGGAGAAGCAAGGGGACAATATTTTTTTTAATTTTTTTTCAGAGATTACCTGGCTAACATCAGTCTGTCAGGAGGTAGTGACAGAGTGAAGAAATATGTTCATAAAAAAAGCTACATACTGCAGCTTTAAGAGGAGCTGGAGAGGATCACTGGGTTCCTCTCCTGGACTTGATCTCTCCGCAACCTAACTATGGATAATCAGTTGAAGATGGAGAAATTAGTCTTTATTGACGCAAGAAATAATATCAAAGATCTATATTTTATGTCAGAAGCTCTGAAAAATAAGAAAATATCAGCACAAACTGTACTCTGCTATCCTCTAATGAAAGATTATACAATCCCGCCAGCGGGTTCTAAGTCTGCCTTGGGCCTCTTCCCAGTACCAAATGATAATCATGTACTCTCATAAGGGCAGAAAAGGTATTGACTACAGCCGTCTGTAATATAGATGCGCAAAGTTGCTGGATGTTTTCAAAAACGTACACTCTTACACCTGGATTCAAGAAGGATATAGAGGGAGTATTAGCCTTAATGGTTCATTGTAGGATTTAGAAAACTGAAATTGCTGGTGCCCATGTCCAGCAATCACTGTACAAGAAGCAGGGTACACCATGGACAGGTCTCAAGTCCATGACAGGGACACAGAGAATAATAAGACAACTATTTACACTGTAGCATGAAGAAGTGCTCTACACTGGAAACCATGAACCGTGAACCAGAGGGCGTCTGTCTGATTCATCTTGAACTGCTTTCTTTAAAGTTTCTTTAGACCTGCAAAATGTCTGGTTGTTTCTGCACATTGATTGTCCTTGGACATCCAGTCATCTACAGTCTGATGTTTATTATTTTCTTTGAATCTTTTAAGAAAGTAAAATCATTCATAAATAAAGTTTATTTGTTCTGTGGGAGTAAACTGGAGTACCTGGAGAAAACCCACACAGCACGGTGAAAACATGCAAACTCCACCCAGAAAAGACTCCAGGTCCAAACAGAGATTGAACCCAGGACCTTCTCAGTAAGAGTCCAGTGTGTCATGCAGGGGGTGTGACGTGTTGTTCAGGATCTGGAGCAGGTTACTCAGCATCCTCTGCTCAGACACCTCTGTCAGAGACTGTAGGTCCACTCCCAGAACTGAACCAGCTCTCTTGGTGAGTTTATTGAGTCTGTTGACAGCAGCTTTCTTCAACCTGCTGCTCCAGCACACCACAGCGTAGAAGAAGATGCTGGAGACCGCCAAATGGTAAAACATCTGCAGCATGGTCCTGCAGACGTCAAAGGACCTGAGTCTCCTCATAAGAAAAAGGTGACTCTGCCCTTTCTTGTAGAGGGTGTTGGTGTCCGCTGTTCAGTCCAGTTTATTGTCTAGGTGGACCCTCAGGTTCTTGTAGCAGTCCACAGTGTCCACCTTAGTAGGGGTTGAATGAGTACATCATTTTAAAACTCGACATTAACATAAAAAAACTTGAGTAGAACTTGAGTAGTCGATGACGTCATAGGATCTTAAGATGCAAAAAATAATAATAAATAAAAATGCATAAAAACATCATTATTTACAAACAAAAAAAAGACCCAACAAAACATTGGGAGCATATATTATGCTCCTACCATTTGTCATACTGCAGATAAGTCACAGGAAAACCAAAACTATTAGTTTTTATTATTAAACTGCAAAAGTGAAAGAAACGTGCTGCAGTCAAAAACGAAACTTAAAACTGAGGCAGACAACCACCCCGCACCTGCAACAGTGCATGCAACACCGCCCCCTATGGTAACAATATTCTGTAGCGGTTAGGGGGAGTGGATGTGTTATGTCTTTCCCATAATGCTTAGTGGTATGTTAGTGTTCCGGCCACACCATGAGTGAAATGTACGTCTGTGGTATAGACCTGCCTCTTGTGTGCTATGAAAGTTTGGATGTTTCCAGTTACTCAGCTCAAAGTGGCTTGGTTGGGTTTAACCCCCATTAGGGTTCTCAACGTGCTACAAGCAGGAAGTTGATTTTGTGATGTAACTGTGATGTGATGACATCACTACGAGTACTCGACGTGGACAAAAAAACCTTGATAGAAGTCCTGGGGCTCGATACCATACCATACCATACCATTTTATTTATAAAGCACTTTAACCAGGAACAAGTCCACCAAAGTGCTGGACAAACAAACACGCAACAGGCAACACATACAATGAAGTACAACACGAAAAACATAAAAACATTGCAGATCATAAATCAAACGATCCAGTACACATCAGCTGGCATTGAAAGCGATGGAGTAGTAGTGAGTTTTTAACCGGGATTTGAAAACCGAGAGGGAGGGGGCCTGTTTGATGAGCAGCGGTAACTCGTTCCAGAGTCTTGGGCCTGCTACAGAGAACGCTCTGTCACCCCTGCGCTTAAGGCGAGTTTCTGGAACTATTAAGAGTACCTGATCCTCTGACCTCAAAGCACGTGGAGGGACATATGGGTGTATCAGATCCGAGAGATAGGCGGGGGCGAGACTGTTCAGCGATTTGTAGACATACATGAGAATTTTGAATTGGATTCGAAGATGAACCGGTAGCCAGTGAAGGGAGGCCAAGACTGGTGTAATGTGCTCTCTTTTGCGTGTGCTGGTTAAAAATCGGGCAGCTGCGTTCTGAACCAGTTGTAATCGTGCAATGGTGGCTTGACTGACGCCAAACAGAAGTGAATTGCAGTAATCAAGCCTAGATGTAATGAATGCGTGAATCACTGTCTCCAGGTGCTTTTTGGATAATATGGGCTTCAGCTTAGACAGACGCCTCAGCTGGAAAAAACAGGATTTGACGATCATGTTTACATGACTGTTGAGTTTCATGGAAGGATCCATTATCACTCCCAGATTTTTGACTTTTTGTTTTTCGGACAGGGGTAGAGCAGACAGGTCAATGCAGTGGTTTGAGGTTGTGTCATTGGGAAGGAACAATATGGCTTCAGACTTCTTATCATTGAAGCTTAAGAAATTTAAAGCCATCCAGTCCCTGATGTCAGCCAGGCAGTCGAGCAGAGGTTGAATAGAGCCTGTACCATTTTGTCTTAGGGGGAAGTAGATTTGACAGTCATCAGCGTAGAAGTGGAAAGGTATATTGTGTTTCCGGAAGATAGCACCGAGTGGCAGCAGGTATAAGGAGAACAAGAGAGGACCCAGGATGGACCCCTGCGGAACCCCCCATTTAAGAGCCGCCACTGCAGAAGTAAAATCGTTGATGGACACACAAAAAGACCTGTCAGAGAGGTAGGATCTGAACCAGTTTAGGGCTGATCCTGAGATGCCCACCCACTGCTCCAACCTAGCAATGAGGATCTCATGGTCAATGGTGTCGAAAGCGGATGTGAGGTCCAATAGGACAAGCAGCACAGAGTCACCAGTATCTGTGGATAGAAAGATGTCGTTAAAAACCTTCAGTAGGGCAGTCTCAGTGCTGTGGAGGGATTTGAAGCCAGACTGGAATAGCTCGGGGATAGCGTGATCCTCCAGGAAGCACTTTAGTTGGGACTCAACTATTTTCTCTAGAAGTTTAGAAACAAATGGGAGTCTGGAGACAGGCCTGAAATTGGATAATACTGACGGGTCGAGGTTTGGTTTTTTCAGGAGGGGTTGAACAGCAGCATGTTTTAATGATTTTGGCACCACACCCGAGGATAGACTGCTATTAACAATAGAGAGAATGGAGGGACCTAGAGTGTGAAAAACCTCCTTTAGAAGCCGAGGGGGGACCACATCGAAGGGGGAGCCAGATGGTTTCAGGCTACACATGACCTGCTCTAGAGAGGACAGAGAGACTGGTTCAAAATGGTCAAACACAGCAACAGATTGAGGTGGGATGGATGGATCGTGAGATGGAGGAGAAATGAGAGCCCTGGTGGTTGCGATTTTATCTAAAAAGAAATGTTGGAAGTTCTCGCACAGCTCAGTCGAGGCTTCCATGGGTGATTGTTCAGTGAGGTGGAGAACAGAGTTTAGGGTGGAGAACAAAACTCGAGGGTTACGAGAATTTGCAGCAATGATATCAGCGAAGTATTGTGATTTAGCAGTTATCACTGCTTTCTGATATCGGCGCCAGCTCTCTTTTACCATCTCAAAAGAGACCTGCAGACTGTCTTTTTTCCACTTCCTCTCCACCTTTCGGCATTGCTGCCTCGCAGCTCTGGTCGTGTCATTCAGCCACGGTTCGGCCCTGAGTTTTGGTCTTCTCGTTTTGATAGGCGCTACTTTATCCAAAGTCTTTAAACAAACAGAGTCAAACTGGTTTGTCAGCTCCTCAGTGCTGGAGAGGAACCCCGGGGGCTGAATTAACATGTCATTGTTGTAGACCTCAGTGAAACGTGCGGCAGTTAAATGGTTAACATTCCTGCCTTTACGTGCAGGAATGCATGTTTTAGGATTTACATGGGGGATGGTGAACTGAAAATTCACTGGCCTATGATCTGAGAATACAGTGTCTCCTATTTCAAGGTTTGAAACAGTCACATCGCATGTTAAAACAAGGTCCAACAAATGTCCACGCTGCTGCGTGGGAGAGTTCACGTGTTGAGTTAAATTAAATGAGTCCAATAAATCTAAAAAGTCCTTAACCATGGGCTTCTCAGGACAACACACGTGCAAGTTGAAGTCGCCTGAAATGACGACCCGAGAATATTTAGCTGTAATTTCAGCCAAGAAATCAAATCAAATCTACGATCTGTAGATTACTCGAGTACTCTGTTAAAGCCCTACACCTTACCCTTAATGTTGATAGGGTTGGGGGGCTGATCTTCCTGTAGTCCACCTGCAGCTGTTTAGTTTTTTCAACATTGAGCTGCTGCTGGTTCTGTTCACACCACTCCGCAAAGCTGTCCACCAAAAGTTCACCAGCTTGTGGTATGTCCTGGTCTGATCAGCCAGCAAACCCTGGAAAGATGAGTGAACTGGAGCCCACAACACAGACTTGGTAAACAGTTGAGGCCTGGTGACATAAATGCAACTTTGGGACTGGTTATGCCATTTTAGCTGATGCAACTTGACAAATGATTTCCTGACGTGCAGTAATAATAAATAATATATTCTGGTAACATTAAATGATATCTCTCAATCAAATCCCAAAGTAAACTGTGTATCAAATAGCTATATTTTGTCTAAATTCTGTCACATATACGGTACCTGTAAATATATATTTACATAATACAAATGTAAAAATAATTCCTACTCAAATAAGAAAAAAGATAATTAATCCTTGACTGATTAATTATTGTTTAGATCAGGGGTTTTCAAAGTGTGGGAGAGATAGCTCCTCCAGAGAGCAAATAT
>JBBPBX010017324.1:9038-46999 GCA_038048925.1 Garcialebias charrua
ATATATATATATATATATATATATATATATATATATACAGGTAGTCCCCGACTTACGAGCGAGTTCCGTCCCTAGGGGGCGCTCGTATGTCAAAAATTCGTAAGTAGGATCACATAGTAAAAAAAATATATATTTTTTTTTTACTTTTTTTTTATTTTTTATAAATGAATACATGTACAGTACTGGACAGTCACCAAGCACTTAGCCTATCCTAACACAGTTTTTAAAGATGAAGGAATAAGTTGAATTGTCTCCCTTTCACATAAAGGGAGCAAGCTCCCTATGGAGCCTGCAGGGAGGAGGGAGACAATTCAACTGACTCCTTCATCTTTAAAAACTGTGTTAGGATAGGCTAAGTGCTTGGTGACTGTACAGTACTGTACATTTATCTATTTATTAAAAATATACAGTATATACAGTATTTTTATTTTTTTATTGTTTTTTATTTATAAATAGATAAATGTACAGTACTGTACAGTCACCAAGCACTTAGCCTATCCTAACACAGTTAAGGAGTCAGTTGAATTGTCTCCCTCCTCCCTGCAGGCTCCATTCCCATAAAGGGAGCTAGCTCCCTTTATGTGAAAGGGAGACAATTCAACTCACTCCTTCATCTTTAAAAACTGTGTTAGGATAGGCTAAGTGCTTGGTGACTGTACAGTACTGTACATGTATTCATTTATTAAAAAATAAAAAAAAGTTAAAAAACTATTTTTTTAAATTTTTTATTTTATTTTTTAATGAGATGCATGCTCGTAAGTCCGGGACCTCGTAAGTAAGAGCGCTCGTAAGTCGGGGACTACCTGTATAGTGAACATGTACACATGCAAAGTACAACAGTGGAAATATGAATGGTGTTTTTCAGAACGTATGTTTGAATAAACTTCTAAAATAAAACGGATAATTTAAAAAGGACTCATGTTTTTAGACTATAATGATTATTAGATAAATTAATTAATGTATTACCGTTTCAGTGCTGACCATAGATGAGGGTGGGAACGTAGATCGATCGGTAAATTGAGAGCTTTGCCTTTTGACTCAGCTCTCTCTTCATCACGACAGACCGGTACAGCGCCCGCTTCACTACGGACGTTGCACCTATGTTTCATCTATGGTCATGAGCTTTGGGTTATGACCGAAAGAACAAGATCTCGGATACAAGCGGCTGAAATGAGTTTTCTCCGCAGGGTGTCTGGACTCTCCCTTAGAGATAGGGTGAGAAGCTCAGTCATCCGGGAGGGACTCGGAGTAGAGCCGCTGCTTCTCCACATCGAGAGGAGCCAGTTGAGGTGGCTCGGGCATCTGGTTAGGATGCCTCCTGGACGCCTCCCTGGTGAGGTGTTCCGGGCATGTCCCACCGGGAGGAGACCCAGAGGAAGACCCAGGACGCGCTGGAGGGACTATGTTTCTCGGCTGGCCTGGGAACGCCTTGGGATTCCCCCGGAGGAGCTGCTCCAAGTGGCTGGGGAGAGGGAAGTCTGGGCCTCCCTACTTAGGCTGCTACCCCCGCGACCCGACCCCGGATAAGCGGAAGAAGATGGATGGATGGACGTTTCAGTGCTCTGTAAAAGAGTTATCCCGATCAGCCTCTAAAAGTTGCGGCTGAAAACCACACACCTGCTCACTTCCTGAACGTGAAACCTCTCATGAAAACAGCAGCAGGAAGAAACTAAAACCCTGCTGTTTCTTGTTGATCACTCAAAATAACTTCTGCTTCACGAACTGAAGACAAATCGCTAAAATATCAACTTTTAAATTGCTAAATTTGTCTGATGCGTCTGCATTCTCTGCCATTGTTTTTCAATGCACGTTCGAGCAGGAATCTGGACGTGACGTCACAGTCACGTGACCGAGAAATATCCGGATTTACCGTGTAAAAAAACGGCGCTAAGTTTAAACTATTTTTGAGAGGAATTTTCATTAATTTAACATTGTTTTAGCAAAAACGATCATAGTTCAATGTTAAAATATATATATGTTGAGCCATTTTATGAAAAGTACAAAAATCATGTCTGTGGACCTTTAATCTATCTGGTGGATCATGACATCTGGACTCAAGTTACATGATATGTTGTGCCATTTTATGCAAAGTTCAAAGATGATGTCAGGGGAGCTTTAATATTAGCCATTGTAGCATTATTTCACATGGATATGTCATTTTTGAGAAAAGGCTGTTTAATAAGCATGGGGAAAATACCAAAGCCAGTTCTTGAATTAAAATCAGCACATGTTGCTTTTTGTTGAGAACAATGTTTGATTCTGAAAGATGGGAAACTATCTTCTTTATAGTTGCAGACATTTTGAACCCCAGATTTCACAATCACTACATGGTTTTAAGATAAAATAAACCTTCCAATCAGTGAGTTCATTTTCATTTTTACATATGCTGCTGTAATGCAACGTTAAATAACAGATTATTGCTTTTGTTTTAATATTGTAAGATTTTTTTAGCAATGTTATCTACTGGAAAAAAACAAACCACCATTTCACAGTGGTGGTGTAGAGGTTAGAGAAGGTGGACCTGTGATTGGAAGGTCACCGGTTCAACTCCCTGAACTGACAACATCAATATGTTGGTGGGAAAGATGAGGCACCACACCTGCTTCCACCCTCATTTTCCCCACTCTGGGCCCTTGAGCAAGGCCCTTAACCACCACCATTTTCTCCTATGGACACCATAGATGCAGCTCTCTGCTCCACACAGAAGGCTGTGGTAGCTCGGTGGTCTGCGGTTATGTCAGGAAGAACATCCGGCATAAAAACTATTGCCAAGTCTTCGTCTGAGTTAGTTCACTGTGGCAACCCTTGAAGAAGGGAGCAACTGAAAGAAGATCTGCAGGAAAAACAATTTCTTTAGACAAACTTCAGTGATTTTATTAATAGTGTGTTTATCTGACTATAACATTTTGAATGCCTATATCTGCTTTACAGCCACCCCAACACTGCAGCGACTTTTCAGACAGAGAAGCAGAGCTAGCTTGTTGATCAAGTTTTTTGGTGGTTTACTTGATTTTGTTTTGTCTCATCAGGTTTTGTGGTGGGACAGGCTGGACTGTACCAAGCCATTGCCATGTTCCTGGTGGCCTACTTTATTATCTCCATGACTGTGCTGTCGGTGTGTGCTATCTCCACCAATGGAGCCCTGGATGCTGGAGGGGCCTATTGTATCCTCTTCACACACAAACACCATCATATGATGACCTGCATGTGACAGTCAATGTAGTATCAGGACCATTGTGCATGGTTAAATGAACAAATACTCACTCCAGCTGCAATAAACAAAGACAGTCTGTATCTTTGTTTTAATCAAGCATTGTGTCTAATGACGCTTCTGTTTATTGTTACGTCTTTGTTAAAGTTAAAAAAAAATGTTAGAAATTTTTTAGTTCTGGTAGAATTTCTGAATAAAGTCTGTATGAACTGTGAAGCCACATTGTTGTGGTAAATCTGCAACAATGAAACAACCAGGATGAATTCATTTTAGGAAAAGCTTGCTTGTCTTTCACATGTTCTTAAAATATAATCAGAACCACAAACCATTTCCAATGTTATTTAAAGTAAAGAGTCATTCTTTGTAAAAGCATGAAACTGAGGTCATTTACAACAAGTGGACAGTTTACTGTCTTCCAGTAACTCATTCATTCATTCATTCAACCTTTATTTAGTCAGGTAAATCTTTTGAACCTCATGGGCTCATTTACGAAAGCGACCTGCTAAAACTAAAGAACAATGAACAGCAGTGGTAGAATTTCCTTAAACAATAAACAAACAAACAATAAACAATAGAAAACAAAAGAGAGAAAAAAAACAAAAGAAATTTTTTTTTTTTTTAACAAAGTATCAAAAAACTAGCAAAACATTATAAGGTAGACGTATAAAATCAAAGACAGGAACAAATCTGCATTGGTTTTTGCCAGGATTCCAACAGATTCTGAAAACCATTTAGAGAAGTCAAGGTCGAGAGCTTCAGATCTTTTTGTAAGATATTCCATGAAGCAGGAGCGGAGTAGGAGAAGGCCCTTTTTCCAAGTTCAGTCCTCACTGACGGAACACTGCAGGTAATCATGTCCTGAGAGCGCACACTGTAGCTGCACTCACGCAAAGACATGTAGGAGGAGATGTATGAGGGCAGCAGACCAAGAAGTGATTTAAAGATGAAAATGTACCAGTGGAAGAGTCTGCGTGAGGTTAATGATGTCCAGTTAACCAGTGAATACAGGGTGCAGTGGTGGGTACGATAATCACAACCAGTTATGAATCTTAGTGCACCATGATAGACAACATCCAACATCCGCAGGGTGCTTGTAGGAGCAACTCACACTTGAGTGTCTTGTTTGTCTTTATAGAAATAATTTTATTATGCAAGGGGAAGCATTTGTTTTACAGCATTTGCCTTTAAAGCTGCACTATGTAACTTTGTAGTGCAGTCTGTAACTTTTCTAACAATATATTTTTAACATATTTCTTCACTCTGTCACTATCTACTGACAGACTGATGTTAGACAAAGTAATCTCTGAAAAAAACTATAGTCCCCTTGCTTCTCTATCAGCATTTATAAAAACACTAAAAACACAGAGTGACCCGCCGTTAACCAGCCAATAAAAACAGAGCTTGAATTTGAATTTCAGCAGGGCCAGGGGGAGCAGAGCCATGTATGGCTCTGAGTGGGAGGGATCAGAATGCTTTGCCTGTTGAAAATATTTCTAAGTTCTGTGCTCTACAGAAAGTTACACATAGCACCTTTAAACAATTCAAATCTGCATCAGTTGTGTTGATGTGTGTTAATATTTCGTTACTTATCAAACAAATTTACTCTAAGTCAGGTCCTCTGGATGGATTCTTCTTGAGACATTTCGTATTCTATCCAAAAAAACTTCTTCAGTCTGAGGAGCTGCAATAAACTCAGTCTTATAAATAGCACCTTTTGTTCTATTTTACCTCCTTCTAGGTTTAGGAGGAACCCAGACCAGTGGTCATTCCATATGTTGCGGGAATTTCAGAGAAACTGAGATGTTTATTTTCTAAACACAACGTCCCAGTGGCTTTTAAACCCCAACTTACATTATGGCAAAGACTGGTTCATCCCAAAGATCCAGTCCCCCGGCGCAAACAGAGTAACATTGTGCATGCTGTTCAGTGTCAGGAGGGCTGTGATCAGTCTTATATCGGAGAAACTAAACAGCTACTGGCCAAAAGGATGGCCCAGCACAGAAGATCAACATCATCAGGTCAGGACTCTGGTTTACAATTATCTCCAGGTCAGCAGTCACTCTTTCAGGGATGAAAATGTTCACATTCTGGATAAAGAGGAACGATGGTTTGAGTGAGGAATGAAGGCAGCCATCTTTGGCCTCATTTACATAGGCGGGGGAAACGCAGAGTTTTTTGGATGTTGTTTCAAGTAAAAATTCCTCGTTGACATGGTCACGTTCGGTGTTTACATGTACCCTTAGAACCCCCACCCCCAATCCGCTGTAGTTGCCATGCCAGGTCATTAGTTGGCACTCTGAATTTTGTACATTCACCTAATGCACATGTGCTGCCTGGGATTGTAAGGGCTTTCATCTAGGCTTAAAGCCCAGTAACAACAAAACTTAAAGCCTGATTTTGGATAATGCTTGCTTGTGTCGTTTGATTACACAACAACCAACTGAGTTTTTATTTTTCCCAAGAAGAAAAGCTATTTTCCCTCCACAGGGATTGGTTCTGAATACAGCTCGGCTGTGCAGGACGACCTCAAAGAGAGAGCTGTTGGATCAACTATTCACTTAAAATTCCCCTCAGTTCTTTTTCCAATCCATTCAATGTTTTAAGCTGCATTAAGCAAAGGAGTGACAGCCTGTTCAAGCCAGATAAACAACATGGTGCCAGTACTTGGATGACAATGGAGAGGAAGAGTACAGTTCATGTACAGTAGTTTACAGTTCAGGTTTTAATAGTGTTTAGTATTTTCATCAGTGTTTGTGTGACACAGTTTCTGGTGTTGAATAAATACTGTAAATAAAAATTAAACCTGATATCTTCATTTTCAACTTGAATAACATGTAATATGTGTTGGTGTTGTTTTAAAGTGATTTATAAATAAAGTTGTATTGTATTGTATTATGTTTCACATTGTTGTAATCATATACAGGTAGTCCCCGACTTACGAGCGAGTTCCGTCCCTAGGGGGCGCTCGTATGTCAAAAATTCGTAAGTAGGATCACATAGTAAAAAAAAAATATATATATATTTTTTTTACTTTTTTTTTTATAAATGAATACATGTACAGTACTGGACAGTCACCAAGCACTTAGCCTATCCTAACACAGTTTTTAAAGATGAAGGAATAAGTTGAATTGTCTCCCTTTATAGGGAATGGAGCCTGCAGGGAGGAGGGAGACAATTCAACTGACTCCTTCATCTTTAAAAACTGTGTTAGGATAGGCTAAGTGCTTGGTGACTGTACAGTACTGTACATTTATCTATTTATTAAAAATATACAGTACTGTATATACAATCAAAAAGGCGTTCAATACAAGATCAACTGGACTTCATTTGTTGCAGAAAACGTTCTTGGTCTTGATCCAGGAGGCCAGGAGTCAAAACGTTTTCTGCAACAAATAAAGTCCAGTTGATCGTGTATTGAACGCCTTTTTGATTTTATCATGTCCTGGACGACTGAGAATCTTCACCAGCATACTGTATATACAGTATTTTTATTTTTTATTGTTTTTTATTTATAAATAGATAAATGTACAATACTGTACAGTCACCAAGCACTTAGCCTATCCTAACACAGTTAAGGAGTCAGTTGAATTGTGTCCCTCCCTGCAGGCTCCATTCCCATAAAGGGAGCTAGCTAGTGAGTTGAATTGTCTCCCTTTCACATAAAGGGAGCTAGCTCCCTTTATGTGAAAGGGAGACAATTCAACTCACTCCTTCATCTTTGAAAACTGTGTTAGGATAGGCTAAGTGCTTGGTGACTGTACAGTACTGTACATGTATTCATTTATAAAAAAATAAATAAAAAAGTTTAAAAAAAATATATATATTTTTTTTTAATGAGATGCATACTCGTAAGTCCGGGACCTCATAAGTAAGAGCGCTTGTAAGTCGGGGACTACCTGTATCTTGAATTACATAATTTCCAGATCGTTTTTTTTTTTTTTAGCTCAGGTAGCTTCATTACATCTTCCACCACTAACAGAGACATGATTTATTATTGTTACTGTTAAAGAGCTTTGGAGCACACGTGCTGTGTGGGGGAGTGTCGGGGGCGTGTCGGGGGCGTTCCGGTCTCGACCGCCATTTTGGCAGCCCTCAGAAAAAATAAAAGAAATTCAGGAGATTTTCCATTGTTTTTGCGCTGTATCATCCGTCACGATTCTGAAAAGCAGCGCAAAATAAAGTGGACTGCATCCTAATAAGCTTCTCCCAGGTGACAAAAAAAACCCTACATGGAAAAAATCTGTATAATTGGAAATGTTGCCCGTTTGAAATAAATAAATAAATGGAGCAGAGACCCGGAGTAATACTTGCCTCCACTGACATTCCCAGTCATTTTAGCAGACCTGGTCTGTGTCAGTGTTTACACCACAAAATTTTTTTATAATTACAATTCACTGGGAGAGCTGGTCCAATCTATGAACAGCTGGGTAGATGATTTGGACATTTTTAAAGCCCCCAGATTGTAAATACGTTGAAGGTACGTTGTTCTTGGCTCATTAATTTTACATAAATTATTAATTTACATGTCTTTCAGAATCAATCAACCTTTTGTATGCCATGAGTATTAAAAATTGTGAACACTTAATTTTTTATAGTATGTATTTTAACTGATTTACAAAGCTCCAAGTAGAAAATTACCTTATTTTTAATGACTTGAGCTTGTCTAATGACATGTAGACTTCAAATCTTGATTAGATTACTTTATATATAATATGTATTAAGATGCATATATATTATAGACAAATGTTTCTGTCTTTTCATTCACCATTTTAATTGTGTGTTCACAGGTTCTGCTCTCTGAGTCATGAGGGTGATGCATTAAAATGCAGCTAGCAGTTCAAAATCCAGCTCCTGAACTTGGAGCATCTCCTGATGGACTCAGTATGATCACTGCTGCCTGGAGAAAGTTCCCTCACAGATACAAGACATGCAGCATCCAGCGGCTGTGGAGGCAGGAGATGAAGTTCACCTGACGAAGCATCGTCCACACTGCACAGGTGCATAATCAAACCTCTGTGACCTTGTGTGGACCCAGACATAGCTGGACGTCTGCAGAAAGCATGAAGCTTCCTAAAGATATTTCTCAGAGCTTGTTCTCCAGCTTTAAGGGATACATAATTATGTAAATCATGCTGTTCACTTATATTTGCACTTTTTTGTGTAGGAATTTTTCTATAAAATGTATTAACTCACACAATCTTCAAAATGGATCTGTTTCATTACAAGTTTATTTCTTACCTGAAATTCATTCATTCAACTTTTATTTGGACAGGTTAATCCCTGTTAATGAAATTTGTTAATACATCAAATGTTTACTACAAATGTGAACAATTTCATCATGTTTACATGTTAGTGCTGAATTAAATGTTTCATAAATGTTTACCACATTAATTTTTATTAAATGAGAAAAAAACAACCACTTGTTATTATTCAACTGTAAAAATATTTCAAAACAATGACTCCAGCAAATATATTTTTTTCTCCAGTCTACATTTTACATACATCAGTAGCAGCATGTGCAGGTTTTATTAGCATTAGATTTACAACCACACTACAACACATGTTCACTAAACTTCAGCACACACACAATCTGAAGAAGTGTCACCTCTTCACCCTCAGATGTAAGCACCAGTATAGTTAACTGGTGTAGTTCTATGTAACATTTTATATTTGTTTCTCATGCAACCAGTGACACTTTCCACATGAATTCTAAGGTGTGCTCATGTGTTTTCAAAATCATTAGTATCAAGTGGAAATCTCCCTTTAGTGAATGATGGGATTTTAACCTTAGCACATCATTCATTTATACTTTTGTTGGCTGTAAATGGGACCCTGTGTACACAGTTTCGTTCCTCCTCACGTACAACATGTGATGTGAATGACAAGAACCTTGACTCTCACACTGTCTAATATCAAAGCCTATGTCAGATAACAACGTCCCCGGGTAATAATTTGAGAGAAGATCACAGCTTCTGTTATGAGCTTGTCTGCACCTCCATCCCTTGAAGAGAAAAAGACAGTTATTAGACAGAGTTTTGTGTGACACATTAAAAAGATGGCAAAACAAGGAAGTCCTGTATAATATTTAATACTTTAAATTTACTTTTTCCAGCTGGTTTTTATTCAGCTCTGACCTGTTTTGTAACAGATGACTACCTTTCTGTTGGTGCATGAAGAAATTGTTTTATGTGGTACTACCTGAGCAACATTGACGGTGTATTTGTAGTTTTTTGCTGCTGGTCCCTGCTCCTCCATCTGCAGCTCCACTGAGCTCTTCTGGAGTTTCCATCCATTTCATATGAAGTTTTGCCTTGACAAGGACGTATCAGAACACAGATCAGTATTAATACAGTAACAGTGACAACAACAAGACACTTTAAACAGTTTATTTCACAATAACACAGCTGTCCACTCTGTCTAAAATCAGACAACGTTATATAAAAAATATAAACCCAACCTAAACTACCCTGATGCATGCTCAATTATCCAGGTAGAAAAATCCAAAAAAGTTAAGTCTGGTCCTCTGGACATTCAAAAAACAAAACAAAGCAAAAAAACTGTAGTCCAGTTGATCCTGTATTGAACGCCTTTTTTTGAAAAAAAACTGTAGAAACGTTTCGTCTTTCGTCCGAAAGACTTCCTCAGTCTGAGAAGCTGTGTTCAGCTCAGTCTTATAAATGAGTGTGAGCAGCTGGTTTCAGCTGTCATCAGCCAACTGATTGATCCACTGTGGGAGGGTGCTATTTATAAGACTGAGCTGAGCACAGCTTCTCAGACTGAGGAAGTCTTTCGGACGAAAGACGAAACGTTTCTACAGTTTTTTTGCTTTGTTTTGTTTTTTGAATGTCCAGAGGACCAGACTTAGCTTTCTTGGACCAACCTAAACTAGGCTGACCCACTTCTATTAACTAAACACCCGGACAAAATCATGGCTAAAATTATGGTACAACTCCAACAAACCGAATGTATACACTTACCAGGATGTCTGGAACAAACTAGCAGTTATTTTGGGACATGGAGAAAGTTATATCATGACGTGTCACCGCTGATATCAGGCCATTCATCTCCTTTTTGTTACGTCCGACACATGAGCTCCCTCGCGCTGCTTCCAGCAGCAAACAAGAAACAGAAAGTCCGTAGTACTTTCAGGTCGTGTGACCGGACATTACATCCAATAACATAGCAAGTTCGGACCATTGCAAAACTGTTAAAACCTACCGTACTTGGATTGTAACAGAAAAATGAGAGACAGAGCTTCTTTTAGTGGGCTTTGAATGTGGCGCTTTCTTTCCCATAATGCTATGCGCCGTGGACCATCATGCTTTGCGCCGCGGACCAGTGACGTCATGCTCCAAAGCTCTATAATGTAGCACATTTAGTACGTTATTCTCCAGCGAGACTTGTGAAATATACACCTACTTCGACAGGCTCATTATCAATTTTGAACTCGATCCGACTGGCATCTCTTCCCAACACAGATGTCAGTCACAGCACCTACATTTCGGCGTAGATTAACTGTGAGACTCAAAATATATTCCACCAGTCGTAGCACAGAAAGCAGTATTTTATACTCTGATGCCATTGTTGTTGATAGAAATATGCCTTTGGTCCACGCATATATGAAGTATATGCCTGTAGTGCGTATGTGCTTTGACACCTCAGCAGGGGTTTGCCCAAAAATCTCCACTCTGAGACCTGGGTTCAAAAACCCCCAGATTCCGAGAGGGCGGGGGCTGGTGTGTGAATAAATAGCTGAACTGTAGAGGAAAAGCAACAGTTTCACTCTAAATACACGTTGTGTAAACGGCCCTTTTGTGAAAAGAACCCATCCATCATTTTACAAGGAGGGAGGCCTTCGTGTTCAACTGTTCCCCTCTTACAATGCTTGTATTGCTAGTATCACTCAGCCCTTTGTGAATAAAAAACGGCCATCAGGGCACAAAAGATCAATATAGGCTGATAGTCTGCCTTTTGCATGTGAACAGCTAGATTTGGCTGTCACTAGCAAACTGTTTGATCCACTATAAGAAGGTGCTATTCATAAGACTGAGTTTGTTGTGGCTCCTTCAGTCTTTTGGATAAAAGATTAAATGTTTCAACAAGAAGAATCTGTCCAGAGGACCTGATTTAATTTTGTTAGATTTTCTACCTGGATTATTGAACATGCATCAGGATGTTTATATGTTTATGTTCCAACTTGCAGAAAATTTTAAGAAAGAAATTAAATTAAACATTTTTCTTTTACCATCCTAAAGCTCAGGGGAGGAAACGGCAAGCTTCTAATAAAAGTAGAAATATTGTATTGTGTTTTTGTTTGTACTTTTGGCAAATTTATCTTTGTAAACTCAGAGAGTAAACTCAAACCAACAGGAGTGTATTAGGACAGTTAACACTTAAAACATAAAATGAGGATGATGATTAGCCATTTAGTCGAAGTCGACTTTCGGCCACTTTATGGATCTCTCCTCTCCACGCGTTCCTGTCCTCGGCGATTACTTTAAGTTCTGCGATCGTCTTGCTGGTGGCCGATGTGATTGTATCAAGCCAGCGTATTCTTTTCCATCCTCTTCTTCTCGTCCCGCTCACTTTGCCCAGCATCATCGAAGTCTCCAGTGAATTTGCGCGCATAACGTGGCCGAAAAAGGACAGTTGCTGTTTGACGATTTTGCCCTCAAGCGACATTTTCGGCTTGATACGGTCCAGAACCATCTTGTTTGTTGTCCGCGATGTCCAAGGTATGCACAGTAGTCTTCTCCAACACTAGAGTTCAAAAGCGTCGATTTTTCTTCTTTCCGCTTTCCTGATTGTCCAACTTTCACATCCATATGTTGCTATGGGAAAGACAACGGTGTTGACGAGTCTCGTTTTTGTAGCAATGCTCACATCCTTGCTTTTCCAGACTTTATCCATTCCTTGGATTGCGGCCCGGCCGAGTACAATCCACCTTTTGATCTCTGGTCCGGGTTCGTCGTTTCGGTCAATTTTGGCTCCCAGGAAGATTAAATCTTGGACTGGCTCGATCTTTTCATTGTTGATCTTGATGTTTACTGCATCATTGCACACCATTGTCATTACTTTCGTTTTCTTGATGTTGAGGTACAGTCCCATGCGTTCACTTTCCTCTTGAACTCGTCGGATCAAGTATTCCAGGTCTTTTTCACTTTCTGCAAGTATAGTTGTGTCTTCCGCATATCGCAGGTTGTTGATAGTCCTACCTCCAATATGGACTTCGATTATGGTCTCGTCCAGGTTGCATCGTCGCATGATTGTTTCGGCGTACAGGTTAAACAGGGCTGGAGATAAAATGCATCTCTGCCTGACGCCTTTACCGATTTTGAACCAGTCGGTGTTACCCCACGATGTTCTGACAGTTGCGTCCTGATTGGAGTACAGTGTTCGTATCAGCTGTTCAATGTGTTCTGATACGCCCATTTGTTTCAAACATGCCCAGAGTTTGTCATGGTCCACACAGTCTAACGCCTTGGTGTAGTCGATGAAACACATATAGACGTCCTTCTGGTGCTCTCTAGCCTTCTCCATGATCCAGCGTAGTTCGTAATTTGATCCCTCGTGTCTCCTTTGCGAAAACCAGCCTGAACATCTGGTAGTTCCCGTTCCATGATTGTCGCAATGCGGTTTTGTAGAATCTTTAGCAGGATTTTGCTGGCATGGGAGATAAGCGCGATAGTTCGATAGTTGGAGCATTCCTGTAGATCACCTTTTTTAGGAAGTGTGACGAAAACTGATCTTGATCTGATCATAAAATATGTTAACGTAAAACTGAGGTGAATCCCCTACTCCCACCCCACTGTTTCAGAACTAACTAAGGTGGTCTTCTTACGGCCTCTTCTTCTTTCTTCTTCCTTTTTCGGCTTTTCCCTCTTCAGGGGTCTCTACAGCAAGTCCGTCCATCCATCTATCCATCCATCCATCTCACTGTCCTTTGCAACTTCTGTTCTCACTCCCACTACCCCCATGTCCTCTTTAACTGAATCCATATCTCTTTGACCTTCCTCTTTGTCTTTTTCCTGGCAGCTGCATTTCTAACATCCTTCTACCAGTATACCCATTGTCCCTCCTCTGGACATGTCCACACCTTCTCAGTCTGACCTCTCTAACTTTATCTCCCACAACAGCGCCTTCTCTAAGCTCCTCCCACCTGGTTGCTCCTATCTGAATGCACTACGTGGGTCCGGCCGGGGGGGAGCGGCCTGGCTGCTGTGTGCAGTGATACGTTCAAGTGCCGCTTGTTACCTCCTAAAACCTACAGCAGCTTTGAGATCATGCTGTTTGTGCTGGAATCTGCACAACCTCTGCTGTGTGGGCTTATTTATCGCCCACCAAAATATAACAAGGACTTCCTCAGTGAGTTCTCAGAACTGCTGGCTGAACTGCTACCAAAATTTGACAGTCTGCTTTTTTGTAGAGATTTCAACGCCCATATCTGCTGTCTAAGTAATCAACTTCGATATGAGTTTCAGGACCTTCTGGACTCTTTTAACCTGTCACAGTCTGTGTCAGGGTCCACATACATTCAGGGTCACACACTGGACTTAATTATCTCTAAAGGCCTTCACATATCTGTTGTTGAGATCTTGGACACCTGTATCTCGGACCACCTTCCCATCATATTCAAATTTTCCACCCCTTCAGCAGTAAAGGCTGTTTTCCCAGCATGTCTCTGCCGCTCCATCACCCCATCCACTCCAAGTCAGTTCACTGATGCCTTTAAAAGCACTGATTTATTCTCGGCTGTCAGCCTGGACCCATCTCTACATCCAGAAGACTTCATCACTAGGGTTGGGCATCGTTTGAATTTGAGCGATTCCGGTTCCGATTCTTCGTTTCGATTCCGATTCTTTTCGATTCTCGATTCCGATTCTTTTTGTAGGCGGGGTTAAAAAAAGACAGAAACGTTAACAGAAACTTTAATATAAAAATAATGGTAACACTATTTATCTGAGGAGACTACTTTGAGTTTAACTCCATGTTATAAAAAAGCTACAGTAGTTAGCCAGAGTTATTTCAGGATGAAATAATTTGAACTTCTGTTTGAATTTAATGCTATGAACTTTTTCCTTTTTGTTACATTTACTATGAATTACTCACAGGGCAGATTAGAGCCAACATGGACTCACCAACATATATTATTATTATTATTATACATATAATATTGTCCAGTGTCTGATGCTGCAGTCATGTTACTGAACTCCCACTGATGGGCTAACCTGGTTCCACCACCAGCAGCAGGATCCTCAGACAGAACAGCTGGTGGGATGTCCTGGTATCTGCAGCCCTCTCTCCATCTGTTTCTTCATGGACATGGAGTTGTGAAATTATGTTGTGCCTCTTCCTCAGCAAAACGCTCCTCCAGTGGAGACTTTCTGGACAGACTGCAGGAAGTTCCTAAACAAACAATAGGTTTATCAGTATTATCAGTAAAAAGAGATTATTAAATCATTTTTAAGACTGAGAATGTGTACAATTATTAGCTCTGTTGTTATTGCCTAACTAACCTATGTTTATGTTTATGTTTAACCTATTCAATAATTCTTCAAACTGTGACATTCCCTCATAATGGAATGAAAGAGAACATAAACAGAAATTATATAATACTGAAAACTAGAGACATTTAGACATTTTAAAAGACACAGAGAACTTTAAATGGATTAAGAATGTTAATAAGTGTTGGATTTGAGTGCAATGTAAGTGCAATCCATGGTTGAATTCACATCTAAAAAGGGATGCAACCTTTTCACAACATATGCTGTAACAGTTCTGTGGCACTCTTCATTCAGTTAACACTGACGTTTTTACCTTGGACGCTGGTGAACACTGTGAAGCCATTTCAGGTCGTTTGTCTAAGAAAAAAAATACAAGCTAACGTTAGCATCGTGTTTGTATTTGAGCTGACTTACCGCTTTAAGCGGAGTATAACTTGTTAGCTGCCTTAATGTTGGTATGAGATGTAGTTTATAGTTTATTTATTTACCTGATGGAGCCGAAGAGGTAGCGATTAGCGAAAAGTTCGGCGGAGCGTTTTGCAGACGGACCACTCTGTACTTCCGGTCGGATCCATCCATCCATCCATCTTCTTCCGCTTATCCGGGGTCGGGTCGCGGGGGTAGCAGCCTAAGTAGGGAGGCCCAGACTTCCCTCTCCCCAGCCACTTGGAGCAGCTCCTCCGGGGGAATCCCAAGGCGTTCCCAGGCCAGCCGAGAAACATAGTCCCTCCAGCGTATCCTGGGTCTTCCTCTGGGTCTCCTCCCGGTGGGACATGCCCGGAACACCTCACCAGGGAGGCGTCCAGGAGGCATCCTAACCAGATGCCCGAGCCACCTCAACTGGCTCCTCTCGATGTGGAGAAGCAGCGGCTCTACTCCGAGTCCCTCCCGGATGACTGAGCTTCTCACCCTATCTCTAAGGGAGAGTCCAGCCACCCTGCGGAGAAAACTCATTTCAGCCGCTTGTATCCGAGATCTTGTTCTTTCGGTCATAACCCAAAGCTCATGACCATAGATGAGGGTGGGAACGTAGATCGATCGGTAAATTGAGAGCTTTGCCTTTTGACTCAGCTCTCTCTTCACCACGACAGACCGGTACAGCGCCCGCTTCACTGCGGACGCTGCACCTATCCGCCTATCGATCTCACGCTCCATTTTTCCCTCATTCGTGAACTCCGGTCGGATACGAAGCGAAAATAATCCGGTGGAGCGCGTCAAAGACGGGACACTATTTTACTTCTCCACCCTCCTTTGCATGATAGAAAATTATTGCAAGTGCTGCACTGACCTGACTGGTCATTTTATTAATTAGTAAGCTTTAGATCTCGGGTGCACACTTCCGGTTGTTTCTTCTTCGTTGGGTTTCGGCGGTGGCTACTTCCGGTCGGCTAACTAGCATCGAACATAGGAATCGCAAATTAATATTTTGAACGATTCTGGGAAAACCGGACAGTTAGTCCCAGTTCCGAACGATTCTCGATTCTCGATGCCCAACCCTATTCATCACCTCCTTTCATTACACTTGCACAACGATCTTGGACTCCATCGCTCCTCTCAAACAGACTTCTTTAAAGATCAAACCAGTTCCATGGCTCAACGAAACAACGCGGACTCTTAGACAATGCTGCAGGAAAGCAGAGCAAAAATGGAGGAGGGGCCGGCTTCATGTGTCCCAGGGAATACTGAGAGACTGTTTTTGTGAATATCAAAATGCTGTTAAGCAGGCCAAGTCACAGTACCTCTCTAATTTAATCTCCACCAGCTGCAACCGGCCGAGGATGTTATTTAGTACAATTCAGTCTGTCATTAATCCTTTTGTCAATGTTCTGAAAACTTCCATACAGTCTACCTGTGATGACTTTCTGAGTTACTTTGTCAACAAAATTGACTCTATCAGATAGAACATTGTCAGCCCAGCAAACACTGCCCAATCATGTGCATCTGCTATAACCACCGCTGTCTTCTTCCGGTACTCGGCAAGGCAGGTCGCATATCTTTCTGCTCTTCCCTCCCTAAGTTTTTCCTACTCCCTGCTTGCTTTTCGTCTCGTCTGCGACCCTTCAGCGCTCACTCGAACCAATATGGAATTAATAAATTGGGCTGTTTCTTCAATGGATAAGATTTTTTCCACGAAGCGGACCGTGCCAGGAGAAGCTGTCTGTCCCTCCGACACACACGCGGCTGGATACGTGCTGGACTCGTGGGGTCAGTGGCAGCCCATGTGTCTGACCGTCTTAAGTGTCGAAGACGTGGAGGATTTGTGGATTATTGGATTATTGGTAGCAACTGCTCTGTTTTTTGGCGTAAGCGGAGTTGTTTGTTACTGGAAACTGAGGGAGGCTTCGGCAGCTATCAGCGCGCTGTCGGCACTACCTGATCAGCAAAATTCTCTGAACCGGGCCGTGAGCTCCTCATCCCAGCTGTTGTATGAGCTCAATCGCTCGCTTGGAGCGGTGGTGGATCACCGCGGACCTGCTGTGCGTTTTGGGACTTGTTTACAGCCACCCCGGATCAATCAAGGGACAGATGGGAGTTCATAGAGCGGAGCGGAACCACATATTACTTGGATTTTTTTCGGCCATGAAACAGCACCACAGACTTGATGGCGGCAGTGGAAAAGAACACTGTGGTCTATTGGATAACAAACAAGAATATTATCTGGCTTCTGTACATGTCCTTGAAAAGAAGGCTGTCGGAAGCCATTCTCCTGGGAGTGTGGAGCTGAAGAGACCTGCTGCCCCCCCCCCAGAGATTTCTGTGCAGCCTCAGATAACGCCCAGCTGCACATCTGCTGAACTTTGTGTTTGTCTGAAATTACTCACAGACTCTATCTCCTTGCCTGCCGTCTCTCAATTTGTTATTGTAACTAAATGTGCTTTTTGATATGGTTTTTACTGGATCACGCGGTGTCTTGAAGACAAAATGTGATTCATCTTTTTTTAATATCAATGCTGTAAAACCCCGTGTCTTTGCCTGTTTTCCTGCTTTTGACCTTCATCTGGGGACAGATGAGAGCGGCCGCGCTATAAGCATATCATGTGTTGATAAACATATCATGTGTTGATAAATATGTCATGTGCTTTGTTGAGCTGCAGCTTTTTGCACTCATTCTCTCTCCTGGATGACTGTAACTACATATTTACGTTGTATTGGTGAAAATTGATGCAATGTTAATAAACCTTCTTGTATCTTGTATCTTGTATCTTGTTTTTGACCAGTTCGACCTGGTTTCACTGCCTCACCTCGTCAAGGTGGTTCAGCAGATGAAACCAACAAACTGTACTCTGGACATCATTCCCTCAAAAAATGTTCAAACAGTCCTTTGATGCAATTGGTCCTTGTCTTTTGTCATTCATTAACAGCTGTCTAACTTCAGGTTATGGGCCATCTGCTTTTAAACATGTTGTGGTCAGGCCTCTTCTAAAAAAAAACAGGCTTATATCCTACAGCTCTCTCTAATTTCCGGCCAATTGGCCATCTGTCATTTTTGTCAAAGGTCCTAGAAAAGATTGTTTTTATTCAACTTCAGTCTTTTCTAGAGCACAATAACCTGTTTGAAAAATTTCAGTCTGGCTTCAGATCCCATCAAAGCACCGAATCAGCACTGTTCAAAGTACAGAATGACATTCTTTTGTCCCTGGATGCAAAAAAAAACTTTTCTGCTGGTTATGTTAGACATCTCAGCAGCTTTTGACGATGTAGACCATCAGGTACTAATCACCCATTTATCTCAGCAGGTTGGCCTTCAGGGAACTGTGCTTGAGTGGTTCAGATCATACTTAACAGGCAGAACATTTTCTGTCATGATAGGTGATCTGTCCACCTCTTCATCAATTCCTTTGACCTCTGGTGTACCACAGGGATCCATTCTGGGGCCAGTTCTCTTTTCTCTTTACATGCTGCCATTAGGATCAATCATTGCACGCCATAATCTGGCTTTTCATATGTATGCAGACGATTTACAAATCTATATGCCGGTCACTCACCGGTTTAAATTTCTTAAAATTCAATGAAAAGAAGTTTGAAGTCATGTTGTTCCCTCCCAACAACACGATCACAAACCACTGCATTGACCTTTCTGCTCTAGCCCTGTCAGAAAAACAAAGAGTCACAAATCTGGGTGTGATAATGGACCCTTCCATGAAACTCGACAGTCATGTAAACATGATTTTTAAGCCCATATTGTCCAAAAATAACCTGGAGACAGTAATACACGCATTCATTACATCTAGGCTTGATTACTGCAATTCTTTCCTGTTTGGTATCAGTCAGACCACCATTGCACGACTACAACTGGTCCAGAATGCAGCAGCCCAATTTTTAACCAGTTACAGGCAAAAGAGAGCACATTACACCAGTCTTGGCCTCCCTGTATTGGCTACCGGTTCACCTTCGACTCCAGTTTAAAATACTCCTGTATATCTACAAATCACTGAACAGTCTCGCACACCCCCACCCCAATATCTCTGACGCTACAGCTGCATGTCCCACCACGTTCTCTGAGGTCAGCGGACCAGTTACTTCTCACAGTTCCAGGAACTCGTCTTAAGTGCAGAGGTGACAGGGCCTTCTCCATAGCAGGAACGAGTTACCTCTGCTTGTCAGACAGGCTCCCTCTCGGTTTTCAAATCCCGTTTAAAAACCCACTACATTTGTAGCTTTCAATACCAGATGATCTGTGTTTGAACCAGTACGCTTCACACAGGTTAGTTATATTTATTATCTGCAACATTTTTATGTCTATATTCTGATTTTACTTCAATTTGTATGTTGCTTATGTGTCGCCTGTTTTTTGTCTGTTTGTACAATACTTTGGTTGGCCTTGTTGCTGTTTTAAGTGCTCTATAAATAAAATGGTATGGTATGGTATATCACCCCTTTATTTAAAAGAATATATAAAATAACTTTAAACAAACAATCACTTAAATTAATCAATTTAATATCCACTTTAAAGCTAGGAATAAAATAAAACACATTTTGTGTTAGCAGAATTTAATTGTAACTTTGAAACTTTTCCAACATTAATAAAACTTACCTCAAGTTGCATTTTTGGACATGCATCCATATATTTCTACAAATTGTACTTGAGAGGAGATTATTACAGCCTAATATAAAATCAAAGATGATGAGGATATTGGAACTGGATCGGTATCGGCCGATATCCAGATTTAAGTATCGTATCGGAAGTAAAACAAAAAAGTGGATTGGTTGTGTTGTGTTGGCTTACGCGACTGCAATGTTGCGTGGACATCGGGGGTAGTTCCCCTGAATTGGCAGACTGGGGTGTTGGTTCCCCTATTCAAAAAGAGGGACCGTAGAGTGTGTTCCAACTATAGGGGGATCACACTTTTAAGCCTCCCTGGTAAGGTCTATTCAGGGGTTCTGGAGAGGAGGGTCTGTCGGATAGTCGAACCTCGCATTCAGGAGGACCAGTGTGGTTTTCGTCCTGGTCGTGGAACACTGGACCAGCTCTACACCCTCAGCAGGGTCTTGGAGAGTATGTGGGAGTTTGTACAACCAGTTTACATGTGCTTTGTGGACTTGGAGAAGGCATTTGACTACGTCCCTTGGAGGGCCCTGTGGGGGGTACTCCGGGAGTATGGGGTACCAGGCCCTTTGATACGGGCTGTTAGGTCCCTGTACGACCGGCGTCAGAGCTTGGTCCGCATTGCTGACAGTAAGTCAGTCGCTTTTTCTAGTGGGCAGATAGGTGCAACGTCGGCAGTGAAGCGGGCGCTGTACCGGTCTGTCGTGGTGAAGAGAGAGCTGAGTCAAAAGGCAAAGCTCTCAATTTACCAATCGATCTACGTTCTCACCCTCATCTATGGTCATGAGCTTTGGGTTGTGACCGAAAGAACGAGATCTCTGATACAAGCGGCTGAAATGAGTTTTCTCTTCAGGGTGTCTGGGACTCTCCCTTAGAGATAGGGTGAGAAGCTCGGTCATCCAGGAGGGACTCAGAGTAGAGCCGCTGCTTCTCCACATCGAGAGGAGCCAGTTGAGGTGGCTCGGGCATCTGGTTAGGATGCCTCCTGAACGCCTCCCTGGTGAGGTGTTTCGGGCATGTCCCACTGGGAGAAGACCCAGAGGAAGACCCAGGACACGCTGGAGGGACTATCTTTCTCGGCTGGCCTGGGAACGCCTTGGGATTCCCCCGGAGGAGCTGCTCCATGTGGCTGGGGAGAGGAAAGTTTGGGCCTCCTTACTTAGGCTGCTACCCTCGCAACCTGACCCTGGATAAGCAGAAGAGAATAGATGGATGGATGGATCGATGCATCCCTAGATGTACATTTGTAGTCTACTTGCGTACTCCTTTCTCCACTCTGATAGGTCAATCTATTTTCCTCCCTCTTTTGGAAATAGGTATAGCCATTTCCATTCTTTTGGCAAAATCCACCACCATCTGTCCTTCCTGGTTTCTTTCCATGACACCAAACCTACCCATCACTTCCTTATCCTCTCTGTTTCCTTTACCAACATGTCCATTCAGGTCTGTTCCAGTCATCACTTTCTCCTCCCTGCAAATACTATCACTTCATCTAGATCCTTCCAAAATGTATCTTTCTCCTCCACATTACATCCAACCTGTGGAGCATGATCGGATCACTGACAACATTTAGCATAAGACCTTCTACATCTATCTACAGCAGGGGTGTCAAAGTCAAATATCAGACGGGCGGCCGTGGCGTAGTGGTAAGGGCAGTCGTCTCCCGATCGGAAAGTTGGCAGTTCGACTCCCGGGACCCGCACCATGTGTCGTTGTGTCCTTGGGCAAGACACTTAACCCTGAGTTGCTCCCGGTAGGACTGGAAAGCACCTTGCATGGTAGTCTGCCGCCACCGGTTTATGAATGTGTGTAGCATTCAATATATGTGTAGCACTTTGAGATTTTCAGTAATGAAAAGTGCGTTATAAATTGACTATTGAGAATGAACTTTCTGGTCGTTATAAATTGAATTAATTATTATTATTATTATTAAATACACCAAGGACCTAAAAAATTTTTTTTGCTACAAGCCAAGGGCTGGACTGGTTCAATGTTCATATTGAAATGATTTCACATAGCCTGTTGAACCAAGACCTAACAGACTATCTATTATTTAAGGATTAAATTAATAAAACAATATTTTCTTATGGATCTGTCAGTAATTTCAAGTGAAAACATTTTTTAACAGGCAAACAGCAAAAAATTAAATTGTTTAAAAAAAAAAATATATATATATATATATATATATATATATATGTTTCTTAATATCAAGATAAATGCATAAATAAAAGTGCATGCATTATAAACTGAAAATGCATTATTGTGCAGCTCTACTGATCACCGCTTTCAAATGGGAAAATAAGAAAATAAATCAAATCAGTTGTATTCTTTCTCATGGCTCTGTCCCCGAGTCCATTCAACTGAAAAGTAAATATAAATAAATAAAATACAATAAAATAAAATACAAAACTCTATTGCACAAAGCCAAAACAATACATCCTTCAAAGAAAAATCATGTCTTGTAGAAACAAATGTAAAAATTTAACTGAATTAAAAACTGAAAATTTGTTACAGCTCTGTAATGCTCACTTATCTGAGGCTGAGCCTGATACTTGAGGTGTCTCATCTTTTGTGCAAGTTCATCAATGTTCAGGGTTAGGCTCTGAGCTGAGGAAATCCTCAGGATTGATTACCTCCGTGAACATGTAGTCTGTCTCCCACCTGGCTTGAAACCCCTGTTCTCGGTGTCCACCTTACGTTTAGCCATTTTTGAGGAGGGGTGCAAATGTAGCTGAAAGTTGATCTCTGCTCTGACTGCTGATGAATAATGAAGCCACTTGTGCAAGCTGCAGTGACTTCATGAGCAGAGCTACCTGCCTAAATAAAGGTTGAATGATTAGGCATACAGCTGTCTTGGGATTTTTAATTAATATTGTTGTTGGCCATTAATTATGATGAAGTTCAACAACTTCTCGGTGAACATTGAGCTCCAAGCTTCAGCTGTGTTTTGTTTATTATTCAGTCTGGGGAGCTCTGATTTCGGTCAGTCGCTGTCAACTTGTCCCTCCTACGAGATTATCAGGTCAGAGTAGACGCAGCTGGCCGTGGTTGAACAAGAAAAAAAAAACACAGCTGAAGACATGGAGCTCGAATGAGGGACAGGCTGAATGATCCGAGACCGGGACGCGCGGCTGGCTCGTACTGCTCAGTTCAGCGAGAGTGTCGTCCCGCTGAACTAACTTGAGCGCGGTTTAATGTGGCGCTGTGGCTCTGCAGACATTGGACATTGCTGTCTTGTGGTGTTTAGTAAAAATACATCCACACAATGGACATGTTACGATGAACAGTTGGCTAACTGTTAGCTAAAATGCTACTCACCGAGGCTGCACGTTGGAGCTGGCTGCAAACTATGGAATGGATTTCCTGAATTTGAGGCGGGTCTCATTACTCTGGGTTCATGAGACACGACTCCGTTCAGAAAATCCATTCCATAGTTTGATCGACTCCGTGCCGTGTACAAAACACCAGCGGGCGGCTGTGGCTTGCAGGCCGGATCTAATAGTTATTAAATATCATCCAGGGGGCCATAAATAATTGCTTCGCGGGCCGGATCTGGCCCGGGGGCCGCCACTTTGACATATGTGATCTACAGGTACACCACCCTCTCTGACACTCTTTTCACCTCTATTGCATTCTTTTCCAACTCATCCTTCAGGACCACTCCTACTCCATTTCTCTTTCTATCCACACCATGGAAAAACGGCTTAAACCTGCTCCAATGCTGCGAGCTTTGCTGCCCTTCCACTTGGTCTCTTGGACACAAAAGATCTACCTTCCTTTTCTGCATCATGTCAGCCAGCTCTCTACCTTTGCCTGTCATTGTCCCCACATTTAAAGTTGCGCCCATCAGTCTTACATTCTTAACTTTCCTTTTCTCCCTCTGTCTCCTGACACATTTCCCTCCTTGTGGTCTTCGACCAACAGTAGTACAATTTCTGCCGGCACCCGCAACAGCACCGGTGGCGGTCATTGTTAACCCGGGCCTCGACCGATCCGGTATGGTTTTGCTTTGATAAACTCACATTTTAGTTTTGGCAAAAGTGTTGTATGTCGGATGCCTTTCCTGACACAACCCTCCTGCGCACTGATCGGAGCAGCAGCTCGTGTCTCTCCCTCCACAACTTTCCTCTCCCTGCTTGGCTACTTTGTCTTTGTCTGCAGTTTTTCAGTGCTCATTCGAACGCAAATTGAAGATGGACCTGGTTTCGTGGGCTATCAACTCTATTGATAAGATTTTTCTACAAAATGATCAGGTCCGGGGGAACCTGCTTGCCCATCACAGACAGATATATCATGGATTCCTGAGGGGAGTGGAATATGTTATGCCTGACTGTTCTGTATGTCGAAGATGTGGAAGATTTATTCCTAATTGGATTTATGATAGCAGGTGCTCTGCTTTTTGTCTTGTGTGGAGTTCTCTTCTATTGGAAAGTTGGGAAGACTTCGTAGCGATCCAACGCCCTGTCGAAGTTTCCTTCTCAAAACGAGAGTGTGATCCGTGCTGTGACCTCCATGAATCAGCTGCTTTATGAGTTGAACCACAAAGTGGAGGCGGCCACTGAGGACCGCAGACCACCGGTAAGGTTTGGGACTCATTTGTGGCCAGGAGGGTCACATCTGGGGGAGGAGGACTCATAGCTCAGGTCGGTGAAAGCTTCCCATAATTTGGAGCGTATTGGATTTTGGATGCTCATCTGGACTCAAGGCTACAGGAAAGTACACTGTGAGCCTGACCTGAAGATAACTCATGCTATATCTAATCAGACTTCCCAAGCAGCCTTGGACAGGCTGACTACAAATTTCTCCTGAGTCTGAGCAACTGAGGACTGAACCTACTGTCGCAACCCCCCCTCTCCCTCCCCGGAGAACTTTCTGTGTGCTCTCAGACAGATAAGGCTGGCTGGACCCATCATCAGAACTGTGGCTAATCTGAACAGAGCTCATGGACTTAACTCATTGCTTCAATCTCAAATGCAAATGTGATTTGTCTTAACTGTTGCTTGCTGGTAGAGTTTTTTGATGTCTCATATGGTGTGCTGAAAGACAAAATGTGATATATCTTTTTTGTAATACCACTGATTATCCTCATGGTTCTCCCCTTTTTGTTTTCACACCTGTAACCTTCATCCCGATACGGATGAGAGAGGCCGGGCTGATAAGAAAAGCAGCAGCTTCACACACGTAGTCCACTTCAGGGTGACTGTTACTGGTGTAAACTTGTGCAATGTCAATAAAGGTACTCTGACTGACTCTGACCATTTACCCTTTGCTTGTGACTGGCACAAGATACACTGGCTTGTGCTCACTAGTGGCTGCTTTAAAAATAAAAATAAAAACAGAACTGACTTACTTTTTAAATTTTTTATTTTTATGCCAATCATTCTCCTGGTTAAATCATATCAATACAACCAAGGAGGTTCATTGTAATATAACCATTTTTTTACAGAGCTAGGTTTGCATTAATGGAAATGCAAACCTAGAGACGCCATGCATCTAACAATTTTAAGTTTTTTGGCCCTAAACAAGCAAACAGACATGATCAGCCGAGCCCTGGGCCCTGAGTTTGGCGGTAGCATCGGTCTCATGTTCTTTCTGGCTAACGTGTGCGGCAGCGCACTCTATGTGCTGGGCCTGGTGGAAGCCATTCTGTCAACATTTGGAATACCAGAAGGTAAGCTAAAGTTTACAATTGTAAAAATGTTTTAGCATTAGTGTTGTTTAGTGTTTAGTTAATGTATATTGACATTAAAACACAGAATACACTTAAAGAAAAATGAGGTACAAAAACTTATTTTCTACTTTCATGCTGCCATGGTACTAAAAGGTGAAATACCAGTGTGATGTCTGCATAGAAAATCTGAAGTGTCAAATTGCAGTTTCTTAGTTTAGCTCCAAGTTGACAGTGTGTGATATTTTATCTGTCTTTCCCTAATAATCAGAAATATAATAAAAGAACAAGATGGCGGCGATGGGATAAGACATATTGACTTGGGCTCCCACTGATATTCTTGCTGCCGTTAAGTTGAACCATCTGTTCAACACTAAACTTGTATGCATATAGATATAATTAAATATACTTGTATAAATGTATATATATATATATATAGCTAGTCCGCGACTTACGAACGAGTTCGGCCTTAAGGACCGTTCGTAGGTCAATTTTGCCGTAAGTCAGAGTCCACCCGAGCCTGCACGTACATATACATTACTGTACAGTTATGTAGCACTTCACCTATCCTAACACACCTAACACAGTGTAGTACATAATTATCAAAAAAACATATACAGGGTACATTTTGATCAATAAAAAATATTAATTTCTTGCTTTGAGCTGGTTCAAGCCTGTCTTCGTCTTTTAGCATGTTAGCTCTTGCACGTCCGAGCTCCACAGCTTCATACTGCTTCAAGCGGTCCAAACCGTTTTACAGGAAGGATTGTTAGCATGTTACACTGCACAAAAACCATAGATATACGGGAGTATCAGATGTGGTATATCTCCGCATCCTTCACATATACGGACAATTTCCGGGAATTTCCGTATCGCATCCTCGGAAAATCCAGTTTCGGATATTCCCGGATACGAACAGATCCGAACTTTATTGATCCTTAAAAAATCCCAAAATCCGGATACTTTATCTGCTGCAGATCCAGAAATATGTGGCTCTGTTATCCCTCGGGATTACTGCTTACATCTCTTCGGATACTTGCCGCATATATGACGTATGATTGGTTTATATTTACGTATACGTGACAGATGTCAGTCGTATATTTACGGATTTCTATCTGTTAAGTACCTGGAGGTATGCGATCCCTCAAGAGTTCCAGCAGATCTTTGACGGATCAGGTTGCAGATGTCAGTCGTATATTTAAGGATTTTTATCTGTGAAGTACCTGGAGGTATGCGATTCCTCAGATTTCCAGCAGATCTTTGACGGATCAGGTTGCAGATGTCAGTCGTATATTTAAGGATTTTTATCTGTGAAGTACCTGGAGGTATGCGATTCCTCAGATTTCCAGCAGATCTTTGACGGATCAGGTTGCAGATGTCAGTCGTATATTTAAGGATTTTTATCTGTGAAGTACCTGGAGGTATGCGATTCCTCAGATTTCCAGCAGATCTTTGACGGATCAGGTTGCAGATGTCAGTCGTATATTTAAGGATTTTTATCTGTGAAGTACCTGGAGGTATGCGATTCCTCAGATTTCCAGCAGATCTTTGACGGATCAGGTTGCAGATGTCAGTCGTATATTTAAGGATTTTTATCTGTGAAGTATCTGGATGTATGCGATTCCTCAGATTTCCAGCAGATCTTTGACGGATCAGGTTGCAGATGTCAGTCGTATATTTAAGGATTTTTATCTGTGAAGTACCTGGAGGTATGCGATTCCTCAGATTTCCAGCAGATCTTTGACGGATCAGGTTGCAGATGTCAGTCGTATATTTAAGGATTTTTATCTGTGAAGTATCTGGATGTATGCGATTCCTCAGATTTCCAGCAGATCTTTGACGGATCACGTTGCAGATGTCAGTCGTATATTAACAGATTTCATTTATGCAAATTCATGCATATTTGGGAATATGATATACTCTGCCTGAAAATACAGGTTTTGCATGTAGGTAGACCATGTAAAATAACACCAATGGTTACTGGTAGTTGTTTTTTTTACCCTAACCCTCCATTTATTTTTTTATTTTTAATATGTGAAGCACTTTATATAACTACATTTGTTTTAAATCTGCAATACAAATAGTTGGCTTCTAACATTTTTACATTTTAACATCACCCAGTTTTCTACATCAACATTAGTCTTTAATTTTGATTTATGTACCAACATCATGATGTACAAATCACAAGCTGGACCAAAAGCAGTCTAGTAAATACACAGTGGTTTGTATCTTCAGAACTACTACGGTAATGCAAACAGACATAAAAAAACTGACCATGACTTTAAATTTATTTTTTTATTAACACCCCCCCCCCCACACACACACACACACACGCACACACAAAGAGGAGAAGAAGAGGAGATGTATGGATGCAGTTAGAGAGGACATGAAGGTAGTTGGAGTGAGAACAGAGGATGCAGAGGACAGAGTGAGGTGGAGGAGGATGACTCGCTGTGGTGACCCCTGAAAAGGGAAAAGCCAAGAAGAAGGTGCTCAAGGCAGCCTGGGTTGCATTTCTCACTGGGCACTCTGCGATGGACTTTGTTCTGAAGCTCAGCAAATGAGTCAGAGGCGCTCCTCTCTCGCAAAATCCTCCATCCTCTTAACTTTGTAGGCAATCGTGGAGCTCAGTAAAGAAGGTATTTGTCAACATATTTGACTCCTTTTTAACTGACAGAAAAGTCTAATGTTCATGTAATAACAGCGTCCATGAGGTTAAGACTTGTACTCGAAGAACAAGGGAAACAGCGTGTGTTGGGGTAACCTAGGTTTGACACCCTGATGCATGCTCAATAATCCAGGTAGAAAAATCTAAAAAAGCTAAGTCTGGTCCTCTGGACATTCAAAAAATAAAAAATAAAGCACAAAAAAAAACTGTAGAAACGTTTCGTCTTTCGTCCGAAAGACTTCCTCAGTCTGAGAAGCTGTATTCAGCTCAGTCTTATAAATAGCACCCTCCCACAGTGGATCAACCAGTTGGCTGATGACAGCCTGAAACCAGCTGCTCACATGAGCAAGGAGGACCATCAGCCTGACGATGGATCGTTAACACCCTGATGGTTGTTTGCTATTCACAGAGGGCTGAGTGATACTGGCAATAACAGCATTGTAAGTGGGGGACAGTTGAACCCAGAGGCCTCCACCTCCGTTTAATGATGGACGGTTTCTTTTCACAAAGATGGCCTCCTTTACTCCTCTCTCAAACCATCGTTCCTCTCTATCAAGGATGTGAACATCTTCATCCCTGAAAGAGTGACCGCTGGCCTGGAGATGAGTGTAGACTGCAGAGTCCTGACCTGATGATGTTGATCTTCTGTGCTGGGCCATCCTTTTGGCCAGTGGCTGTTTAGTTTCCCCGATATAAGACTGATCACAGCCCTCCTGACACTGAACAGCATACACAATATTACTCTGTTTGTGCCGGGGGACTGGATCTTTGGGATGAACCAGTCTTTGCCGTAATGTATTTTGGGGTTTAAAAGCCACTGGGAGGGGGGTATACAAGCCACCCAGTGGCTTTTAAACCCCAAAATACATTACGGCAAAGACTGGTTCATCCCAAAGATCCAGTCCCCCGGCACAAACAGAGTAATATTGTGTATGCTGTTCAGTGTCAGGAGGGCTGTGATCAGTCTTACATTGGGGAAACTAAACAGCCACTGGCCAAAAGGATGGCCCAGCACAGAAGATCAACATCATCAGGTCAGGACTCTGCAGTCTACACTCATCTCCAGGCCAGCGGTCACTCTTTCAGGGATGAAGATGTTCACATCCTTGATAGAGAGGAACAATGGTTTGAGAGAGGAGTAAAGGAGGCCATCTTTGTGAAAAGAAACCGTCCATCATTAAACGGAGGTGGAGGCCTCTGGGTTCAACTGTCCCCCACTTACAATGCTGTTATTGCCAGTATCACTCAGCCCTCTGTGAATAGCAAACAACCATCAGGGTGTTAACGATCCATCGTCAGGCTGATGGTCCTCCTTGCTCATGTGAGCAGCTGGTTTCAGGCTGTCATCAGCCAACTGGTTGATCCACTGTGGGAGGGTGCTATTTATATCAGCACTTTGTGTGGACTTGTTCCTGTTTAAAGTGCTTTATAAATAAAATGGTATGGTATGGTATAAGACTGAGCTGAATACAGCAGCTCAGACTGAGGAAGTCTTTCGGACGAAAGACGAAACGTTTCTACAGTTTTTTTTTTGCTTTGTTTTTTGTATGTCCAGAGGACCAGACTTAGCTTTTTCAGACTAGGTTTGACACGTTTGGCTTGGGTTTGGATCACTTTGGTTCCTTGGGATGCCCCCCTCCCGGTCTGGCGCATAACGAAGCCACTTCTTGACAGTTCCGCTGTAGTCCTTGTCAGTTAGCTTTGGGTCAAACTGCCGAGCAGCAGCTGAAAGACACAAAAATAAGAGTGAGGAAGATGGTGTATATTTGATAAAATTGTATACCCCCCTCCCCTCTTTTTTTTTTTTGAGAGGTGCTATCTCCCATGTTCTGCTTTTGGTGTGTGCACAAACTGTCCCACACATTCCCACTGAATATGACAAATTTGAGTGTTTGTATAAACAAATATTGTGTGAGGATGCAAAATGTCATTGGCCATAATGAGATGACGTTTGATGAGGTACAGTGATGAGAGCAGCACTCACTTCACACGGGTGCGATTTTTTAAAATTAAATGCTCAGCATCCAATTAGACTGAACTGGAAAGAGAAGCAAATGTCTAGTTTGACTCGATCTTGACAACATATCCATGCACCTATTAAGCTCACCAAGAACATTGTCCTTTGATTATTTCTTATAGCTTGCACTTTCACATTTTCTTTATTCAAAATTAATCCTTTTTTTTTTTTGCATTTCATACAGAAGAGGCATGAAAGACAAGATGCAATACATTTTAGAAATTCAAAAGAATTTTTTACTATATGGCACACTAAGAGCATAATTATACAGGTAGTCCCCGACTTACGAGCGCTCTTACTTACGAGGTTCCAGACTTACGAGCTGGCGAATTTTTGGAAAAAACGCAAAAAATACCGAGTTTTTCTGTGTTTTTTCACCACAGTTCGTTAGCTAAACATGTGGACACACGTTTCCGATCATTTTTATGCACTAGTAAGCAGTTTTTCGATGAAAAACGAGTGTTTGTAGTCGCACTAGCAAAACCGTTCCAACTTACGAGCGAAATTCCGGACTTACGAGAACTTGTGCTTCGTGTTTCAACTTACAAATTTTCATCTTACGAGCACCTCGTTGTAACGGAACTCGCTCGTAAGTCGGGGACTACCTGTATTCTCAATCACCAGCAGTCTATAAAGTAATTTGCAGGGGAGGAAGCTCACCAAATATGCAGTGTTGTGTTGTGTCCTTCTGAGGAAAGAGGTTTTTAAACATCTTTTCTACCATTTTAGTGTTTTCAACTGAGGAGCTTTGGATATATTCATTTAAAAAATATAGCACAAGAATATCTCTGCACAGAAAAAAATAAATAAAAATTACTTTAACTTTTTTTTTTTACCAAACTGACAAGTTTCTCCACTGTAATTGTTGTGTGATGTTAAGGCATTGAAACACCTGGTTCAATTTAGAAGATATTTAAGATTAACTACAAGCACCTGAAGCTGACTCAGAGAACTCTGTGATTTTAGAGGAAGATCAAAGCCAAATGTAGACACGGTGCACCCCAAATCAACTTTTTTTAATAAAGTGCATTAAAACAATGGCCGCTGACACAAAGTGCTGTACATGAGGAACATTATTCTATAATTTAAAGCAGATTGGAGTGAAGCAAAATCAGCTTTTGAGTAGAAGTCACTAGATAGATTTAGAAAAAGCTAAGAGTTTTGTTATTTAAAGACAAATAATTGTTATTGTTCCCAATATTTTTAATTATAAGATTTTACTTTGTGATAAATTTGCCCAAATAACAAATAGAATTTCTCCATCTACATCAAACACCTGTGCCAGGGGGACAAATTTGTAAAGTATAATTCTTGATCTGAAGTCAGGGGCCACACAAAATCGTTTCAGGGGCCACAAATGGCCCTCGGGCCACACTTTGGACATCCCTGATATACAGTATTTGAACAATTTCAAAACATTTCATTAATAGCAGATGTTCTGTGGCACATTTTGAACTTTTAGATAAGAATTTGTGCTCAAGTGCCTAGAGAGCTTAACATATTTTTCCTTGAGGAAAAATGAGCCAGACCACATTGAAATGGTCTACATTTAATAAATGAATGCAGTTCAGTCTATCAAATAAATTACCATCTTTTGACGAACTGATTCTTCCATCAGTAATGACTCCACCCCATGAAGTCTTGTTCACTGGTGACTGGCAGCTGGACAGGGAATGTATAAGTTGGTGGCTGGTCCCCGGATACCACCTTGTGTCATGTTGCCCTCTCTCAACTTGTTCTTGATGAACTGCACATCTCTGGACAGATCCTTCACCACCACAAGTACTTCAGTGAGCACTGAAGTCATCTTGTGGATGGCAAGGTCTTTAGAAGAAAAGTTAAAATCATTAAATGAGAAACAAAAATAACCTGCTAATGACACAGTGAGGAATGTCCAACAGACTTGCCTTTCAAAAGCTGCTCTTCACTGCTGTCATCTGTGTGTTCCATCTGTAAAACACAAACATTCATACAACTTCATCTTTGCATACATTTTGAAAGGTTGGAGCATGTGTCTGCGCATAATTGATGTTGATTTTATTTTGGTTAGAAATGTTAGTGTTTGTTCAACAGGGAACAGTTTGTTAACAGAAAGGGCATTTTCTGTATGTAATCAGGATAGAACTCAGATGAATAGAATACACAGGACCACAATGGAAACCAGTCTCTGGGGGCTTTGTGTGATGTTTAGCTTTTAAGCAACATTGTATACCCGTAGAAATTGTTAATTAGTGTTGTATAAAGTACCTCAAAGTAATACTTTTGTAAAAGTACAAGTACCTTATCATAAAATTACTTTGGTAAAAGTTAAAGCTCCACTGACATGATCTTTTAACTTTTCAAAAAATGGCACAACATATATAAATATTAAGATAGACCTCTGACCGTTTTTGCTAAAATAATGTTCAATGAATGAAATTTCCTCTCAAAATATTTTAAATTTAGCGCCGTTTTTTTAGACCGTAAATCCGGATTTTCCGGTCACGTGTCAGCAGAACCGATCTGACGTCACGTCCGATACTGAACTCTGCTCAAACCGTACATTGAATGGACAAAAATATAAACGCATCCGTCGAATTTAGCCAATTAAAACTACATTTTATTTGATTTGGCTTCAGTTCGTGGAGAAAAAGTTATTTTGAGTGATGCACAACGAACGGAAAGGTTTATATTCTCCGTGTTGCTTCTGTAAGAGTTATCACGATAGCTCTGCTGCCATCTGGTGCTCAATGTGAAACCTCCCTTGAAAAAAAAAAGCAACACGGAGAATATAAACCTTTCCGTTCGTTGTGCATCACTCAAAATAACTTTTTCTCCACGAACTGAAGCCAAATCAAATAAAATGTAGTTTTAATTGGCTAAATTCGACGGATGCGTTTATATTTTTGTCCATTCAATGTACGGTTTGAGCAGAGTTCAGTATCGGACGTGACGTCAGATCGGTTCTGCTGACACGTGACCGGAAAATCCGGATTTACGGTCTAAAAAAACGGCGCTAAATTTAAAATATTTTGAGAGGAAATTTCATTCATTGAACATTATTTTAGCAAAAACGGTCAGAGGTCTATCTTAATATTTATATATGTTGTGCCATTTTTTGAAAAGTTAAAAGATCATGTCAGTGGAGCTTTAAAGTCTCCTGTAAGAATATTACTGGAGTAAAAGTCCTAAAGTATCTTATTTATTTTGTACTTAAAGTGCGACTAAACCCAAAATTAACTTTTTTTTAGCTGATAAACTCCCTAGAATGTGTTTAAAATGTTATCTAGCACTATGGCTGTGTTTATTCTCACATAATTGTGCATATCTGTGTAAATTGGCAATATTTGGCAATATTTGGCCTAAAAATGTGTTTACGGTAGTTCTATGGGTTGAAGTAAACATGAGGGTAACCACCATATTGTGACTTTAAACACGTACGGTGCCACCCAGATGTAAAGGGGTTAAAGGGGGGGGTCAGTTTAATACTGACCTCCTTTTTACCTTAATTTACTTATTCAGATTGAATAGTAAATGTTCACGGATTCTCTTCTTTTTCAGTTTATTCAATATTTCTGTGATCTTTGTGATGGATAAATAAACAGAGCCATTAAGTGACAATGGACACGTTAACTTAGTTTGATATGTCAAAGAGACACTATCATTTATTTAAAATAAATCAACTAAATTAACACCATTACACTTGATTGACATGATTTCACTTTCTTTCAATTCAAATACGTCAGCACACTTGAATTCAACACAACAGACATAAATATTAGATGTTACACATATTTAGTCTGAGGGGCATTTCAGCTTAAAATATAGTTTCCAGCTTAGGTTGAGAGGGAAAAGAAATAGGAGGAAAGATTTAAGAAGAAAATTATCCTGAGCATGAGACCAGAGTGACACTTTTCATCCGACTTCTGCTAAAATCCAGGTACGTTTTGTAAACAGCTCCTTTACCTTTTGACGACAGCCCGGTAAGAGGGAAGACACCAGCCTTCAGATGCACAGAGTCCTTTAGTCCCAGCACGTCCAAAACTGGTTTTAGTTTACGTTTCAACGTCTCCTGGCTTCCGCGTTGGTCATCAGAGAATATGTCAGCTTCAGGCCTCTGACTTCAAGATAAACTTATTCCAGGAGGGAATAAACAAAGTTTTTGAGCTCGGCTTGTTCGAAGTAGACTCATAACAGCCTGTTATCAGTCCTTAGCTGAAGACGCCGGTCGTTAGCTCTTGACCACACGTGTCCAGCTCTTGGGAAAGTTCACATCTCTTTGGAAGTTCCCAGCAACTCACTGAAGCGTTTCAGCACAGCTTAGACTAGTACTTAAGGAAGGACCAGTCGAGGAGTTCATTTGTCTTATCAAACCCAAGGTTAACAAGCAGCAGCAGAGGGAGATTTGTTTAGGAACAGACAGAGAAAGCTGGAGCCTTGTTCAATGAAAAACAACTGATTAAACTGTCTTCTTATTTCTAAACAGAACAGTCGGGTCTCTGTGACCCGATATTTCCCTTTAACACAGCAGTGGACACAGTTTAACTCTCACAGAATAACACAGCTTAAAAGCACCATCATGAGAATGACAAAAGTTATTCTTTTGATCACATTAGGATCAAATCAAAGATAGAAATAGTCTCTTTTGGTGACTATATTTATCAGATTATAGCTAAATGAATGATTTTGTAGTAAATGTCTTGCTTCACTGAGAGGTCAGTAAAGGTCATCACTGGACAGTTCAAAAGTACACAGGTGTCTTAAAAGTGGACAAGGTCATGTCCACTACATCTCCCCCCTTTTGGAAGCCATCGCCAGTCCTTGGGGATGGGGTCCAACACGAAAGGAAACCTTGAACTGTCTTTGATCTTGAAGTAATCCAGCAAGTGGAAAAGAAAAATCAAAAATTATAATCCCATAAAGTTTTGGAAATTCCATACTGTTCAGAGGTAATCCCATTGCGAAAAGCTTTTAATCCTTTGGAAAACAAAGTCTGTTAACTCTTGGAAAACAAAGTCTGTGATCCCTTGGAAAGCAAAGTCTTACAATCCACAGCGGTAATTCCACAGCAGTAATTCCACAACGATTAGAGTTGGTGATTCATCAGCAACAATTGTTTTCATAATCAGCATGTAGAGGGGATCCCTCGATTGACGCAGAGGAGGCGACCCTTGGATGGAGGTTGAAGACCAAGCGTTGGAGCTGCAGGTCCCACATCGAAGGTTGTTGGCTGGTTGGTTTCCAGTCAGTGCCACTCTGGTTCTATGTGTCATGCAATTATGTGGATTTTTTAAGGTGGGCTTATGATTGGGATTTTACATTAAGCCTTACCTATATGCACCTGGTATGTAAGCTATCATGGTTTAGAACAGCTACACTTACCAATTAAGGGGTGGATCAATTCTGTAAATTAGATATAGGGATCTATACCTATAAAATTTTGGAGGGCTTCTGTAACGAAGGCCTCTAATTCCAAACTATTCCTCCATTCATTACTTAGTTTAGGTTAAACTAAAATAAAAATGAAATATAGTTTGATCTAAATGTCTGTTGTCTTTTAGACGAACGACGTAGGATTTGGTATTCCTAATAAATTTTGAAGTCTATGGCGAGACTCATCAAAATAAATAGACAATCTAGAATAGAAACGATCGAATCGGTTCAATTTAGAAATTATGAGACCAGTGTAGTTTATTGTACCTTAAGTAGCTTTAAACTACATTGACTCTTCGACGATTGAGATTTAACAAAACGAACTGCATGTTGGCATAGTTAAATCCATATCATTCATTAACCCATGTTAATACAAAACCTGTTTGGCTGGGAGTGTTCAGAACCAAAACAATATCTCAACTAATGACAACAGTAATGACTAAACAACAAGGAAACAACGTTTCACTGCTTCGACACACTCTTGTCGTCAGATTCCAGCACGCTACCCACGCTGCCCACCCTCGGTTTCCTGTCGTTTAAGAATTTCGCCTTAGGTGCGCGACTTTTCTTATAACTGTCTAGTTGGGCTTGAAGCGATTGGACCTGGCGGAATAGAATCGCAACTATACCGGCTAGACCGCTAACTACAATGGAAAGCATTACTATCACGACTATGATTAGCGTGTCAGCGCTGGACCATGCGTAAGTGATGGGTGGAAGCGGAGTTCTGGTTTCAGATTTGAGAGTCTTTAGAACCTGGTCTATTTGTTCTACATCGACGATTTTAGTTCCTTCGAATAGGATTTGCTTTACGGTACCGGGGTCTATCTGTAGGCTCATGTTTGCGAGGTACTCAGGGTATTCTAGAGTCGTTTCCCACCGTTCAGGATCGAGATAGTAAAGCGTCAGATCACCAATGTGTATGGTTTTTCCTTTTGGGACTCTAATCCACATTGTTTTATCTGGTAGATTCAAATGTCGAATGGACCCGGGGCGATCAAAGACCATGACTGCATTTCTGTCGGGAGTGTTGACCAACCACCGCGACCCAATCCTTTCTGCTTGGGCAGCAGTGACCAGGTGGCGCGGGGTTATGGTCGTTGAACACTTTGAGTTCTTTAGAATCGGGGTGATTCCGCAAATGCCTGCGGCATGATTCCACATAAAAGGTCTACTTGTACACAGGTAGTGTATCTCGTGAGTGAGGGTACACATCTGGAGGTTTGGAGCTAGATAGGTTGTGGGGTCGCTTTCGTGATAAGCAACCACTTTTGGAGTATGGATTTTGATGTGATTCTCACCATTCCAATTTCCGACATTAATGACATCTTTCAGTCTGTAAATGTTGTCCATAGAGACGATAGGTAGATTGATAATGAACCCGAATTCGCATTCTCGATGATCAACATAAATCGGGACCGCGCTACCGAGAGTGTAAGCCAGTTGAGCCTGGATTGATCTCACTTTTTCTTTTGTAGCGGTGTTAAGGATGTCTGTTACCATGTCTAGAGAGACTAGATAGGGCGGGATTCTGCCTGTAACTAGCGCATCGACTGATGAGCTGATATCTCTAAGCATGTCAGCAAGGATACTATCTATCGCATGTGCGAAGGCATAGTCCCATTCTACCTTGCGTTTTAGCTCATTAACCATTTGTGCGACGACCTTGATTTCTTTGGTGTGAGTGTTCAACACTAAGACGGTCTTCTGAACCGTTTCGGTCACGTGAGTTAACTGCGTTTGTTGCCGATCCATTTGTGTTCTGATCCATGGGAATTCCTTCTGTATGTCATTAACGTGTTGTTTTAAGGACGTTATGCTGACACTGTTGATTGTAGACAGACCTAAGCCAAAAAGAGATCCAATGGCGGAGGCAGCATTGAGAAGCCCACTAAGGACACTCTTTTTTCGTCTACGCGTTCCGCTCAGCTCTTGTTGTGTGAGGGTGAACTTACGTAGCTGCTTTAACATGTGTCGGGTTTGACCTCTTGCATTCTGGATTGGTAAAGTGTACCATGTTTCGTTAGTCCATTCGTCTTTGATTTTGATGTGCTGATTGATCACCGTTTGGGGATCGAAGCGGACGAAGACCTTCCGAGTGTACAGCTGACAATCTGTGACGAGCAGTCCGGGTTGGTCCCTAAGACTGATGCCTGAGGTGGGTCCAAGGGTCACAACCTCAGCCTGTCCTTCTTGGATGGTTCCCAAGAGGGTGAAGATTACTAGGAGTGATTTCATCGTGATCCTATGGAGACACAAAAAGATAGGTCTTAGCTTTTTAATAACAAATGGCACGTTAGATCCTGTTGATTTAAACGTTTGTTAAGATTAGTTTTTTGTTGTGGGTTCTAGGCTTAGCGTTTCTAAGTTCAAATTGGACAATGCGACTTATAGGGTGGGAAATACGGTAGTTCAAACCTGATTAGTTTATCTA
>JBBPBX010017325.1:8031-44208 GCA_038048925.1 Garcialebias charrua
TTAAGACCAATTGTTAGCATGATTAACTCGGTCACTTACAATGTTTCCAAATATCTGGCGTCTGTACTCATCCCTTTAGTTGGCAGCTCAGAACACCACATACAGAACACCATGGACTTTGTGGATAAGGTGAGGGATGTCATCATGGAGACTGATGAAACAATGGTCTCTTTTGATGTCACATCACTCTTTACGTGCATTCCTGTTGATGAGGCAGTAGACATGGTCAGTTTAAGGTTAAAATCAGACACCACTCTGAGCAGCAGGACCATACTTTCTACAGAGCAACTGTGTTAACTCTTGAAACTGTGCCTGCAGTAAACCTCCTTCACATATGGGGGCCAATATTATAGGCAGAAACATGGGTGTGCTATGGGGTCTCCAGTTTCTCCTATTGCTGCCAACCTGTACATGGAGAAGGTAGAAAAGAGAACCTTGACGTCTTTTTCAGGGACGCCACCAAGTCATTTAGATATGTTGACTCCACCTGGGTTAAAATTAAATCTAAGGATGTCCAACATTTCCCTGATCACATCAACTCTGTGGGTAAATATATCAAGTTCACATGAGAAGATGTAAAAAAATGGCAAGCTGGAATTCTTTGACTGTGAGGTCTCAGTTTCTCATGAAGGACATTTGCAAACTGAGGTGTACTGCAAACCCACCCACACAGACCAGTATTTACAGTTTGACTCCCAGCACTCACTGGAACACAAGTTAGGAGTCATCAGGACTCTGTACTACAGATCAGACAGCATCCGCACTAAGCCAGGCAGAAGGAGAAATCCCACACAAGACAGCTCTAGAGCAATGTGGAGATCCTAACTGGGCCTTCCTGAAAGCAGAGAATATATATAGAATAAATTCCTATATCACCACATGTGATGCAAATAATAAAGAAACTTGAACTTGTAAATAACAGCATCCAAAAAGCCCTGACGTTTTATCTTTGTCCTTTTTTAGTCATGACAGTGGTTAGAACTAACGTTTTATGGTGTCACTTGTCAGTTTTGTCTTCTGGTCTTCCCTTTAGAGAAATGTGGGGTATCGAGTTTACTAGCAAAAGTACATCTCAGATGTACCAAACATTCTTCTTCTCCTTCTTCTTTTGGCTTTTCCCTTGTACCAAACCAAAAACTACATGAAGGACAAAACTAAACATTTGCTTGACTTCAACGTGGTCTCTACGGGAATTACCCATTGAATGGTAAATTTGCATTCAGTAATGTAGTGCATAAGTTATTTGTAACATGTGATCACGTTACATTCGTTTGTAAACATCATTCAACACAAGACTCAGTGTCAATGCGTAGAAACGCATTGATTGTGTATTCATCCTGACCATCTTAAGACACTCTTTCTTTCAGATTTTTCATCCATCCATTATCTTCCAATTGTTACAAAGTTGGGTCGCCGGGCCAGCTGCTTGAGCAGGGAGGCCCCAAAATCTTTTTCCACAGCCACTTCTTCCAGCTCTTCTGGGAAGATTCCAAGGTGTTCCCAGGCCAACCGAGAGACATAGTCTCTCCAGCATGTCCTTGGTCTTCCTCTGGGTCTTGTCCTAGTCGGACATGCCCAAAGCACCTCCCTAGGGAAGGGCCCAGAGAGCATCCTTACCAGATGCACAAACTGCCTCAACTGACTCCTCTCGATGTGGAGGAGCATTGGTTCTACTCCAAGTCTCTCTTAGCTAACTTAACTTCTCATCCTATCTCTAACTAGGAGTCCAGCTACCCTCCATAGGAAACTCATTTCAACCGCCTGTATCCACAATCTCATTCTTTCTGTAACTACCCAGAGCTCGTGACTATAGGTGAGGGTAGACCGACTGGTAAACAGAGAGCTTTGCCTTACAGCTCAACAACCCTCTTCACCAAAACAAACCTGTACAGAGTCCACAATACTGCAGAAGCTGCACCAATCCGTCTGCCAATCTCACATTCCATTCTTTTCTCACCCGTGAATAAAACTCTAAGATACTTGAACTCCTTCACTTGATGAAGAACCTACCCTCAACCTGAAGAGAGAAATCTTGAATCTTTTCTGGTTAAGGATCATGTCCTCAGATTTGGAGGTGCTGATTCTCATCCTAGCCACTTCACACTTGGCTGTGAAACACTTCCATGATAGCTGATAATCATGGCATGATGGCGCTAATAAGACCACATCATCTGTAAAGAGCAGAGATGGAATCCTGAGGCCACTGAACCAGAATCTCTATGCCCCCTGGCTGCACTGATAAATGATGTCCATAAAAGTTATGAACAGAATCAATGACAATGGGCAGCCATGGCATAGTCCCATTCCCACCCTGAAGGGATCCAACTTATTACCTTGAAACTTAAAGACCGTGTAAAGTAAAATTAAATTTGTGTTTTGTGTTTGTCACACGGCATAAATATGTGTTATTAATCACCCATATAAATCTGACTGATTAAAAACATTGTTTACCTTATAAAATTAAGTCTCAAAAATCATGAAAAAACATGATTTTGCCTTGGTCTCAAACGCTGGGGGCGTGTCAGCGCGTGGGCGTGGTTTCAGCGCAGTACTGCGCCGTGTCCTGCCCCCTGAGCTGACTGTGTGTGGAGAGGCAGACAGGACAGGAGCAGCAGTAAACCTGCTCTGTTTTTATCCGAGTTCTGGCTGGCTGTAACACCAGCTCATTTTTCCAAGAGTTACGCTGTTTTTAGTGCACTAACAACTCTGGTTTTGTTTTTAAAGTTGAGGACACATAACTCCGCTGTTATGTGTTTAATAATAAGCGCTATTTTAGAAGATGAGCAACGGACTTGCTGCACCCGGTCCGACCCGGTCACCTCGCATGCGGGGTCTGTGTTGGTGATTAAAAAGAGTAATCACGTTGATAAGTTATCTCATCTGTGTCAGCGGAGTCACAGCGTTTCACGGCGCGTGGCAGGATTTCAGCTCCACGCGGATCGCTCTCACACACACACACACACGCGCGGGGGGCGCGGATGTGCGCGGAGGTGCAGGTGCAGGTCGCTCCAGCAGCACGCCTGGGTTTGTTTGACTCCCTCCTGCGTCTCAATGTCACAATGGAGCGGCTGCAGTCCTCCATGCGTAAAAGGAGTGAGAGGAGGGAGACGGTCGGTAGCGAGTGAACGGCTCCACCGAAGAACGCATTTATACGGCTGGAGCTGCAGGGGGTGGGGCTTGTTACCGTGTGACGAAACACGGTAACATTTAAACCACGCCTAAAAAATCCTGAAACAGAAATATCTTTATACACAGTTTGATCTATAACTCCAAAATTAATTGAGCTACAATTTTGAGACTTTTTACTCATTTACAAGATTACAATTATGACATTTATAATGTTTATTGAAGAAAATGTTGAAATTCACTTTACACTGTCTTTAATAGTCATGTAAACATGATTGTTATGCTGTTTGTTTTTTTGGTATTTTTCAGCTGAGGTGGCTGTCTAAGCTGAAGTCCATATTGTCCAAAAAATAACCTGGAGACAGTAATGCATGCATTCATAGCATCCAGGCTCGATTACTGCAACTCGGTCCTGTTTGGTATTGATCAGACATCCATTGCACAACTGCAACTGGTCCAAAATACGGAAGCCCCATTTTTAACCAGTACAGGCAAAAGAGAGCAAATTACACCAGTTTTGGCCTCCCTACACTGGTTACCGGTTCACCTTCAAATCCAATTCAAAATATTCCTGTATGTCTATAAATCACTGAACAGCTCTGCACCCTCCTATCTCGCTGATCTGTTGCAGCCATTTGTACTACCGCGTTCTCTGAGGTCAACGGACCAGTTGCTTGTCAGAGTTCCAGGAACCCATCTTAAGCGCAGAGGTGACAGGGCCTTCTCTATTGCAGGCCCAAGACTATGGAATGAGCTACCTCTACTTGTCAGGCAGGCCCCCTCCCTCACAGCTTTTAAATCCTGCTTAAAAACCCACTACTCCGATAGGCCATACACACAGTCCCAAACTAACTTAGAAGGTTCCCAATAAACTTAACATGCAGGAGTTACACACTAAAGTATCAGTAATAATAAATAATGGGTAATTAAGCTCCACAGGGCACCTATACAACGACCCACGTCACAATAAATGAGAGTTTTTAGGCTAAAGTACACTAATTTAAATTAAATTATGACGGCCAGCAGCAGACATTAGAACTGGAGAACCAACAATTAAACCTTTAACATATAATTTTTAATTTCTGACCGTAAGTAGGTGGTAAACAAAGCAACAGAAATAGCAAAAATAGTAATAATATCAATAAAATAAAACAATAGTAACAATAAAGGTTCTATTCGTTTGCATGTAAACAAGGCGCAAACATACTCATAAATGTATAGATTTATGTCCTTGTGAGAGAAAAACAAAAAACGGTATATCCATTTAAAGTTGAGTGTTGTCCAGTCATTTAAAGCAGAGTGTGCAAATGCAACTCCCAACTCAATAAAAATAAATAAATAAATAAATAAACATTTTTTTTTTTTAATTATTATTACTTTACTTTTTATTTTATTTTCTTTCTACTATTTAGTAACCTCTTTCCTCATTCTCGGATGATTTTACCCTCTTTTTACGTCCTCTCCATCCATGCTGCATTCTGAGCACCCCCTGCCGTCCCCCAAGTCTGCTTGTCAGAAGTTTGTTTACTTTGCGACACAACTGTCGTAAAAAGCCTGGGCTTCCCCCGGCGTTTCAAACAGATGGGTTTCCCCTTTAAACGTGACTTTAAGACGGGCAGGGAAAAGAAGACGAAACGACACACCTCTCTTGTAGAATGCTCCTTTAACGTCGTTGAACGCCGACCTTTTCTTTGCAAGTGTGACGCTAAGATCTGGATATATTCTGAGAGTGATTCCTTGATACTTTATTTCGTGTTGCCTGGACCATCTTAAAGCGACTTCCTTCTCCCGATATCGATGGAATGCAACGATGAAGGGCCGCGGTGGTCGTCCTGCTGCAGGCTTGGGTCCAGCTGTGCGGTGCGCGCGTTCCAATTCCGGGGGAGAAGGAAATGTGTCGTCTCCCATAACATCCTTTAGCAGCTCGGAGATAAACTTGGTTGGATCCTGGCCGTCTTCACTGCCTTCAGGTATGTTAAGCACGCGTAAGTTTGATCTCCGAGATCGATTTTCCAGGCTTTCCAGGCGTTCGAGTAAGGTTGCGTTTTGGGCTTGTAGAGTTTTAACGACAGCCTCAGTTTCGCATAAACGTTTAAAATTGTCGCCTGCCAGGGTTTCAGCTGCCACAAGACGGCCCTGAAAGGAGCCAACTTCGTCACGTAGTCCGTCCATCGATGCTTGTAGAGGCCGAATCGATTCTTGAATTAGTGCGGCCACATCCTCCTTAAAGTTGTTCCGCTGCTTAGATAGTTCTATAACCAGCTGAGACATGGAAACAGAGTCTCCACAATCACTTTCGCCAGGTGAAACAGTGTCAGAGGAGTCCGTGGCCATTGAGGCTACTTTACTAGCCAGGGTATTCGCACGCCTGGTTGAAGGCTTTTGTTTAGTGTTGTCACTGGCCATCATAACGTCTCAAGTGTACAGAAACTATGCTTCTGTCAGTCCAGTGCTAAATGGAGGTATGTAACTCCGGTTTTAAAGTAGTTTAAAGAAAGTTAGTCGGGAGCTCCTTCAACCTGCTTCCTCCTTCTACATCACCAAACCGGGATTCAAAAACAAAGGTATTTAGGGGACAGCAGTTGGCTTCGTCAAGAGAAGTGAAGACTCAGTCGGGGTGGGTTCTAATAAGGGTTGGGTTCAGTGCTGCATTTTCCTTTCACATCTGTGATTTGTGTTGTTTTTTTTATTTGATTTTTTTCTCAAGTTTGTATACCGTGGATAAGTGGACATGCGCTGCCGGGTGGGGCTGTCGGGCCGGAACACGTATAAAATTAGATTGTTATGGCTGACATATGTAACAGTAATATGAGAGGGGGGGCCTCAATGGTTCGTTTTACCAGCTGGAATGTGAAGGGCATGAGAGGACCAGTGAAACGGGCAAAAAATTTTGCTCACCTTAAAAAACTAAAAACTGAAATTGCATTTTTACAGGAAACTCATTTGATTTCTACAGATCATATAAAACTTAAGAAGCCATGGGTGGGACAAGTTTACCATTCACAATTTAACACAAAAGCCAGAGGGACAGCAATATTGATACACAAAAATATACAGTTTACTTTAAGCAAGTCCATATCAGACCCACAGGGTAGATATGTTATAGTATCTGGTTCTCTATATGATACTCAGGTTACACTTGCTTGCATATATGCTCCTAATTGGGACGACCCCGCCTTTGTGTCCGGGTTAATATCTGCTCTACCTAACATGAACTCTCACCGCCTGATTTTGGGTGGTGATATGAACTGTGTAATGGATCCAACCCTAGACCGATCAAGCTCAAGTTCGACATCCCCATCAAAGATGGCCCAGGCCTTAGGAGTATTCATGAAGGAGACGGGCTGCATTGACCCTTGGCGCTTTTTGTTTCCAGATAGTAGGGAGTTTTCTTTCTTTTCACATGTCCATCAGTCATATTCAAGGATTGATTATTTTTTTATTGATAAATCTCTGTTACCCTTTGTCAAGAAAAGTGAATATTCTGCTATCGTAGAGTCTGATCACTCTCCAGTTATATTGGATTTAGCCTTATCACTTAATCAAGCTCACCGCCCCATGTGGAGACTTGACTCAACTTTGTTAGCAGATGATACATTTTTTGAATTGATGTCTACTGTGATAGATAATTTTTTGCTCGAAAACAAATCAGACTCGGTGTCTCCCTCTATCCTGTGGGAAACATTAAAAGTGGTAATCAGAGGTGAAATAATATCTTACACTGCTACACGCAACAAAATTAGAAAAGCAAGGCAGAACCAACTTATTAGTTCTATGCTAGAACTGGACCGTAGGCACTCTATATCACCCTCCCCCGAGCTATATAAAGAGAGACTATGTCTACAAATGCAATATAACCTTATCTCAACGCAGGATGTTGAACAATCCCTGCTCAGATCCCGAGGCTTCATATACGAACACGGTGAGAAGGCGGGCCGCCTTTTGGCCCACCAACTCAAAAGTCGGTCAGCGACACAGCTCATACCACAGATTCAAAAGTCCGCTACAGAGCAAACTGTTGATCCAGCTGAAATAAACCAAGTCTTTGAAAAATTTTATTCTGATTTATACTCCTCACAATTTCCAGAGGATAATTCAGACATGAAAGATTTTCTAGACGACTTGAATATCCCTGCTATAGATCTAGATAAGAAGAGGGATGTGGATAGCCCCCTCACTCTTACTGAAGTTATCAACTCTATTTCAGCATTGCAGAGTGGCAAGACCCCTGGACCAGACGGCTTTCCAATCGAATTCTATAAAAAAAATTCATCCAAATTAGCACCTCTTTTACTTGAAATGTTTAACAACTCATTGGAGAATGGAAACTTGCCACAGACCCTTACAGAAGCTAATATTACACTTTTATTAAAACATGGTAAAAATCCGATGGACTACGCTTCCTACAGGCCTATATCACTCCTTAATGGAGACGTTAAAATTTTAGCTAAACTTTTGGCCTTGAGACTGGACACGGTCATGACAGATATAATCTCCTCGGATCAAACCGGGTTCATGAGAGGTCGTCACTCTTTTTCTAATATACGTAGGCTTATTGGTGTTATTCATGCCCCTTCACCGGGAGAGACCCCTGAGGTTGTGGTTTCTCTCGATGCGGAGAAGGCATTCGACCGAGTCGAGTGGCCTTACTTATTTACAGTATTAGCTAGGTTTGGGTTTGGGCACAAATTTATATCATGGGTACAGCTGTTATACACATCACCCAAAGCAAGCATAATCACTAATAGAACGAGGTCTAGGCCCTTATCTCTATCTAGAGGCACCCAGCAAGGTTGCCCTCTTAGCCCGCTTCTCTTCGTTCTAGCTATCGAACCACTTTCAATTATGCTTATGTAACCTGGTTGTACTTCTCTTTTGTTATAATTACACAAAAAGTATTTTTGTATTGTTGTATTATTGTATTATTACCTGACTGAAACACCACTGTCATTATTTTAGCCGTGTTACTTTAAGATCAGAAGCCCCTCCCTTTTATTTCTTCTTCTATGGTTTTGTCTTTAAATTGGTTGCACCTCTGAGACTCTCCCCTTTTGTCAAGTTGTCTTGTGGGAGAGGTACGTGCTGTTTATTTGTCATGTAAATATATTCAGCTTATTTATAGATTTATTAAGTTAATTTTCATGCATTTTTGTTTTGTGTAGACGTGGAGCAGGGCAGTCGGTAACACGGTGTTGTGTGTGTGTTATTTCACCAGGTATGTTTTATAAGAATGTTTATTCACCCTTTTGTCAAGTTGTCTTGTGGGAGAGACGTGGAGCAGGGCAGTCGGTAACACGGTGTTGTGTGTGTGTTATTTCACCAGAATAAACCGCTATCCTGACTAAAGATAAACCGTGTCACGGTCTGTTAAATCCATAAAACCAGCACAACGCAGGAAGGATCCGGTTACACTTGGTGCCGTTCGACCCGCTGTGTCGTTGAATCTCCGCTGCTGCTCGTGCCCAGAGCTGCACCTGCGACGCTGAGCTCTTCCCGCCTTTGAAGTCTCGCCACGCCTGGTTCGCTGCACTGCGCGCCTTTGCCCTGGGCTGTGACTGGCAGGCTCGCTGTATCCTGACAACCGTTACTATTTCTGCTGCTGTGTTTTTGTGCACCTCGTTTCAGACGTGGGAGGCAGGGAAATAGGGAAAAGAAAAAAAGACTGCATATTTTTACTTTTATAAAGGTTTTTTTTACCTTGTCTGTGGGAAAGACTGATCCTATTTTTATTTTTATTTTATTTTGCCTACTGATACATGTGAGCTCTTGTGACTAATTTGCTTTTAGACTGTTTGGGAATCTGTAGTCTCACTTTATTTTTGATATCTCTTTTTTTAATGCATTTTTCTTTTTAGTGATTTTTATCTGTTATTGTTTGTTGAAATGTTTGACACTGAGGTACCTTTTGAGGGTGATGAAGTGGACCGGAGGGTCACTTTTAGTTTGGGGAGGGGTCAACATTACATGTCCTTTGGGAGGGGGAGGCCTATGCCTCCTAGTGCATATGAATGCCCTGTTAAGTCTGAGTTGAACTCCCTACCTGTCCCTGCTGCTGCTTCTACACCCGTTGGTAATGCAAGGTCTGACCTCAGCCAACTTGTTTCTACTGAGGCTCTTAGTGGGGTGATTGCTGATTTAGCCAAGCAGATTGGGGATGCCATTACGACAAACCTGAGTGGCCTAAACCCACAAAACCAGTCTCAGGTTGCTGACAGCCAACCCAGCATCCCGACCGATCAGTCACAAATGAGGGTTGTTGTTCAGTCTGACATCAGGGCACCACCATATTTTAAAGGTGATCACACTGACACTTTCTCCATCCAGGAATGGGAGGGTTTGATGAGATGTTATCTGTCAAGAATAAAATGTGTGAACCCTGTAGAAATGTGTGAAATCATCACATCCAGACTTACTGGGAAAGCCAGAGATGTGGTTCAGGTGTCGCTCCGCTGCCAGCCTCAGTCATGTAGTGACAAGTTAGTTTCCACTGTTTTTGATATTCTGAAACGCAACTTTGGTGAGCTGATCTTCTCCAATTTGCCAATGAGAGACTTTTATAACATCCTGCCTGCTGATGGAGAGACAGCCATGGACTATTGGATCAGACTGAACAAGTCTATTGAAGCAGCTGATGAGTGTTTGCGTAGAAGGGGGAAGCAGGTGGAGGATCCAGGAGCTGAAGTTGTTACCATGTTCATCAACCACTGTCCTGATCCTGGTCTAGCTCTTTCCTTCCAGCTGAAACCTGTTGAGGAGTGGACTGCTACTGAGGTCCAGGGTCGCCTTGATAACCATGTTGTGAGTCTTAGGAGACCGATGGTTAGTACGAACAAGGCTGTTGGTTCATCTGCAGGCCCTGTGGTTCTCTCCTGTCTCCCTCAGCTTGGTGCCCAATCACCCACTGCTGCGTCGCCAGCCGATGCAACACCGTTTGCTGTCCATTTTACCCAGGCTCCTTTAGCGTGTGATCATTCTTTAGCTTCAGGTCCCTTTTATCAGCAGCCACAACAGCATATTGCTCCACAATCTACACCCTTTCAGACTGCAGGTCCATCCAAGCCAACTTTTTCCCCCAGTTCAGGAGTTGAACCACCTCATCAGATGGCAGAGATGTTTGATAAAGTTCTGTCTTTGTGTGCAGCTTCTCTTGCTACGAAACAACATGGTCAACATATGGGGAGTTACACACGTGGTTCTAAACGTCCTCAACAAGCCCCATGCAGAGTTTGTTGCTCTGAGGAGCATACAACACACTCGCACTGCAGGCTGTTCAGATTGTGTCTCAACTGCTTCAGCTCAGGGCACATTAAAAGGAATTGTCCTCAGCCTGCCCATCACGCACCTCAGCCATCCTCCCAGTACCCTAATTTAAACTAGAGAGCCTGTGCGATGAGAGGGGCAGCATGGGCAGTATGGATAATACCCTCACAAATACACTAGATGCACACTCTGTTTACACCGAATGTTGTAATGCTTCACCTGGAGACAGTGAAGTGGTTTTCTTGGGGTCACAGAGAGTTCAGAGGGCTAGTGATTTGTTTTATGCCTCAGTTTCAGTGAGTGAACGATCTACACTGAGGGGTATGTTGGACTCTGGGAGTATGTCATGCACATTGAGCGTGGAGGCAGAGAACAAGCTAAGAGCCGCGGGTGTTGATTTGATCCCTCTTGCAGTCCCAGCGAATGTGGTGCTCGTTGGGTGTGGTGGCCTTCTCACGCAGCCTCGATGCATCTATGAGTTGAACATTGAGATCTATGGTTTCAAATTTACAGTACCAACATTTTTGATACCTGGCCAACATGATGAATTCATCATTGGTAGCAATGTACTCCGGCCCCTTATTAAAAAAATGAAAACTGATCCGGGGTACTGGGAACTCATTACATCAAACACTGCAAACCCAGAGTGTGAAGAGTTTTTGCAGCTGCTGAGTTGTGTCTCTCGGTGGTCAAACTCTACTTTACCTGACAAGATTGGAACAGTCAGGCTCAGACAGGCTGTCACCCTCCTTCCTCATCGGGAGTATGTGGTCTGGGGAAAGCTTCCATCCACTGCACCCCTGTCGTTAGGGGGCACTGTGATCGTGGAGCCGTCATCTGCTCGTTCCACCCCAAAAAACATTTTGGTGGGTCGTGTAGTAACACCCATGTGGGGGGACCATTGGGTCCCTATGAAGATTCTCAATCCTACAAACAAACCTCTGGTACTGCGCCGCAATGCTAAAATTGCTGATGTCTTCCCATGTGTTGCTGTGGAGGACTTTGCGTTCAGTCAGGGGAGATCTGAAGTGCACTGCAATCATTCTGCAGTTGCAACAAGCTCATCACATCACAGTACTGATCCAGTGCAGATGCTGAGAGACTGTGGTCTACATGACATCGACATAGAGAGCTGTGAGGTATCAGGCGAGTCTAAAAGAAGGCTGGCTGAACTTGTGGTTTCTTACCAGGATGTGTTCTCCAGGGGAAAACTGGATTGCGGTGAGGCTAGAGATTTTGTCCATCGCATTCACTTGACTGATGAGAAACCATTTCGTTTGCCTTATCGACGCATCCCACCAGCACATTACCAGCAGTTGAGGGAGGTCTTGTCTGAGATGGAGATGAAGGGCATCATAAGGAAGTCTATTAGTGAATATGCTTCCCCGCTTGTTATGGTGTGGAAAAAGTCTGGGGACATGAGGATATGCACTGACTTCCGCTGGCTTAATGCTAAGACCGTTAAGGATGCCCATCCATTACCCCATCAGTCTGACTGCCTTGCTGCTCTTGGTGGGAATGCTCTTTTCAGCACCATGGACTTGACCTCTGGATTCTACAACATCCCCCTCCATGAGTCCGACAAACATTATACAGCTTTTACCACGCCGCTTGGACTTTATGAGTACAATCGGCTCCCACAAGGTCTATGTAACAGCCCAGCTTCCTTCATGAGAATGATGCTTAACGTTTTTGGTGACTTGAACTTTTCCAGCCTCCTCTGTTATCTAGACGACCTGTTGGTGTTTGCACCTTCTGAGGAGGAATCGTTAAAGAGGCTGGAGGTTGTTTTCTGCCGTCTGAGAGCTAACAACTTGAAGCTGTCCCAGAAAAAGTGTCACTTTCTCAGGAGGTCTGTGAGGTTTTTGGGCCATGTTGTGGAGGCTGGTGGTGTTTCTGTTGATCAGGAGAAGGTGAAAGTCATCTCTAGTTTTGACAAAAAGGACCTCATGAAGGAGGATGGCTGTACTCCATGCCAGAAGAAGGTGAGGTCGTTCTTGGGCATGGTGCTATTCTATCAGCACTTTATTCCAGCTTGTTCCCGCATTGCAAAGCCACTTTACGCGCTCACCGCAGGTCAGAAACGTAGAGTGAAGGGCAAAGGACACGGGAAGGCTGGAACTTTTCGTGTCCTGACTCCCCAGGACTGGACTCCAGCTTGTGAGAAAGCGTTTGGAGACCTTAAAGCTGCACTCCTTGATTGTGTGGTGCTAGCACATCCTGATTTTGAGAGGCCATTTATTCTCTCAACTGATGCTTCATTGGATGGGCTCGGTGCTGTTTTGTCACAGGTCCCGGCTGATGGAGAGATTGCTAGACCTGTTGCTTTTGCCAGCAAGTCTCTCAGCCGCAGTCAGGCCAACTATCCTGCACACAGGCTTGAGTTCCTGGCCTTAAAATGGGCTGTGTGTGATAAGTTCAGCCACTGGCTGAAGGGTCACAGGTTTACTGTGTGGACGGATAATAATCCTCTCACATATATCCTGACCAAGCCCAAACTGGATGCCTGTGAACAACGCTGGGTCTCTAAGCTTGCCCCGTACAACTTTGAGATCAGGTATGTTCCAGGGAGACAGAATGTGGTGGCAGATGCCTTGAGCAGAGCCCCTTTTGTGAAGCCCTTGGCTGATCGCCTTCTGTCAGAGCCTTGTCAGGAACTTTTGGAGCAAGTCTGTGAGCTTCCTGATCACGCTGTGCAGGATGTTTTCCGTTTGACCTGCCAGCTTCAATCAGTGGACAGCTCTTCTTCCGTTATAACTGACACATCCATGACCTGTGACGAGGTTTCCTCTCTTTTGTCATCTGTCTGCAGTGGGGATACCGGTCAGACTCAGCATGCAGCATCTTTAGCTGACCATCTGGACATGATAATCCCACACACCACAGATCCATCAACAGCGCTTTGTCTATCTGACCTCGTCTCTCACCAGAGAAACGACCCTGTTGTTTCCAGAGTTGTCTTCTATGTTGAGCGGGGACGCCGTCCGTCAAGGCGGGAACGCTTTGGTGAAAACCAACTGGCTTTAAAAGTTCTGAAGCAATGGGACAAACTAACATTGCTGAATGGTGTCCTTTACCGTGTCATAAAAGACCCTGTGAAAAAAGGTAAACGATTCCAGTTTGTGGTCCCTGATGCTTTAAAGTCTGTGGTTTTGACTGGTGTCCATGATAATGCAGGTCATCAGGGCCAGCCACGAACATTCTCCTTGGCTCGCCATCGCTTCTTTTGGCATGACATGGAAAGGGATGTGCGGGATTTTGTGAGAAAATGTCCCAGATGTGTCCTCAGCAAAACCCCAGAGCCTGCTGTGAGAGCCCCTCTGGAGAACATCAGAACCAGTGCTCCGATGGAGCTGGTGTGCATTGATTTCTGGTCGGCTGAGGACAGCAACAACAAGTCTGTGGATGTTCTGGTGATCACAGATCACTTCACAAAATTAGCACATGCGTTCCCGTGTCAAGACCAAACCGCTAAAAGGGTTGCGAAGAAGTTATGGGATGGGTTTTTCTGCGTTTATGGTTTCCCTCAGCGCATTCACTCGGATCAGGGTGCAAATTTTGAGAGTGAGCTGCTAGCTGAGCTTTTGGAGCTGAGTGGTGTCAGTAAATCGCGCACCTCACCCTACCACCCAATGGGTAACGGGACTGCAGAGAGATTCAATCGCACCCTAGGCAATATGTTAAGATCTCTTCCTCCACGTTCAAAGCACAAATGGCCTCAGATGATCCAGTCTCTGACTTTCGCTTATAACTGCACAGTTCATGAGACCACTGGCTTTGCGCCATTTTACCTGATGTTTGGGAGGATTCCCAGGCTACCTGTTGACCTTGTTTTTCGGAACGTTCTTCACGATGATGCCATTTGCGACTACCACTCTTATGTCAAATCACTGGTTGAAGATCTGCGTTCTGCCATGTTAATGGCTGAAAAGAGCACCAGTGCAGAGCAGAAACATCAATGTGACCAGTACAACAAGAGAGCCAAGGGTCACCCTCTGTCAGTTGGAGATCAGGTTCTGGTGGCGAACAAGGGAGCCAGAGGAAAGCGGAAGCTTTCTGATAAATGGGAGCCTGTGATGTACACGGTGGTTGCATCCAAACCTGCTCTCCACATTTACCGAATTAGAGATCGGCATGGCAATGAGCGTGTGGTGCATCGCAACCTCCTTCTTGATGTGAACTTTTTACCTGTGGGAATGACCCTGGACAGCAATGTGAACCGCCATGCTGACAGTGTGGTTGGAGTTCCCCCGGTTTCTGACCTACACGAAACAGAATGTTTTAGCGAGGCTCCTAGTGCTGTTCTTGCTGAGTCTTCCCTACCAGACTCCCTGTCCTGCAGTGATGGGGAGGACCGTACTGCATCATGGGTTCAGGATGTGTCCTCGGCTCCATCAGTTGTAAATAATGACCTGCCTCATGACTCAGAGAACTCCTCTATGGACACTGGAGTACTGGCGACTGCTGGTTCCTTACCTCATCTTCCTGACGATGTTAGTGTTGCTCATCCTCCAGACAGTGTGGGAGGGGATGTTGTTCACCGCCTAACTTCACGTTTTGGGAGGGTTATTAAACCAGTCTGTCGCTTGATAGAATCCATGGCTGTCATTGAGGCATTGTATAACAAGGATATGGTTCAACCTGTTATTGATGTGTGAGTTTCCAAATTTTTGTGTATGATTCCTACCTTTGACTAGGATCATTTATTTTATTTTTATTTATTTATTTATTTTTGGTTTGCATAAGCTTCAGTACCATATGTGTTCATTCTGTATAAGGGGGGGTGTAAAAGGCACCTCTTGTTGTCCATGGAATACCATGAGAACGATCTCTGGTCTCCTGACCCTATTGTAGGGTAGCTGTTATGTTGATGTATTACTTTGTTACAGAACACATAATATTTGTACTGATACTGTCTGACACTGTTTTTTTATTTTTGTGTAATTCTAGGGGGGTGAATGTAACCTGGTTGTACTTCTCTTTTGTTATAATTACACAAAAAGTATTTTTGTATTGTTGTATTATTGTATTATTACCTGACTGAAACACCACTGTCATTATTTTAGCCGTGTTACTTTAAGATCAGAAGCCCCTCCCTTTTATTTCTTCTTCTATGGTTTTGTCTTTAAATTGGTTGCACCTCTGAGACTCTCCCCTTTTGTCAAGTTGTCTTGTGGGAGAGGTACGTGCTGTTTATTTGTCATGTAAATATATTCAGCTTATTTATAGATTTATTAAGTTAATTTTCATGCATTTTTGTTTTGTGTAGACGTGGAGCAGGGCAGTCGGTAACACGGTGTTGTGTGTGTGTTATTTCACCAGGTATGTTTTATAAGAATGTTTATTCACCCTTTTGTCAAGTTGTCTTGTGGGAGAGACGTGGAGCAGGGCAGTCGGTAACACGGTGTTGTGTGTGTGTTATTTCACAAGAATAAACCGCTATCCTGACTAAAGATAAACCGTGTCACGGTCTGTTAAATCCATAAAACCAGCACAACGCAGGAAGGATCCGGTTACACAAGACCTCACTGGACTTTAAGGGTATTTATAGAAAACAGCTGGAACATCGGCTGTCCCTGTATGCAGATGACTTATTGCTCTACATCTCTGACCCGGTATCATCTATCTCCAGCATCGTGAGTTTACTAAACCGTTTTGGTAAATTTTCAGGATATAAGTTGAACTTCTTAAAGAGTGAATGTTTCCCAATCAATAACTCTGCACTTCAAATTACAGAAACTGATTTGCCCTTCCCTCTCTCTAGAACAGGTTTCAAATACTTGGGAATCAACGTGACACATTCTTTTCCTGATCTGTTTGAAAAAAAATTCACACCTCTGCTCAATAATCTTAAACGCGATCTCCAGAAGTGGAGTGTCTTAAATTTATCGCTAGCTGGCAAAGTTGCATGTATTAAAATGAATATCTTACCTAGATTTATGTATTTATTTCAAAGTATTCCGATCTTTCTCCCCAAATCATTTTTTAAACTTATTGATAAACAGCTGTCCTCGTTCATCTGGAATAACAAACACCCCAGAATTAGTGGGCGTTTCCTTCAGAGACAAAAGGAAGACGGGGGTTTGGCTCTACCTAACCTATTGTATTATTACTGGGCAGCAAACCTACAAAAAGTAGTCTGTTTGTTACAACAACCGGATGTTGGCTGGTGCCAATTAGAACTGAATACATGTAAGCCATCATCATTCCCTGCATTAGTTGCCTCAAAGCTTCCTCTCTCTCCTAAACAATATTCTACATGCCCAGTTGTAATCTCTACACTAAAAATATGGTCACAATTTAGACAACACTTCAATATGACAAACTTCTCTATCTATAGTCCCATATGTGATAACCATGTTTTCTTGCCATCCAAATTAGATCCTGTCTTTGCTCACTGGCAGAGAGCAGGCTTAAGTAACTTTAGTGACCTTTACATAGATGGTATTTTCGCTACCTTTGATGCTATCGCCTCTAAATTTAGTCTACATCGTTCCTCCCTATTCCGTTATCTCCAGATTAGAGACTTTGTTCGCAACATCAGTCCTTGCTTTCCTAATTTACCCCCAAAGGGAGGAATGGACATCATCTTGCAAACTCCTACACAATGTAAAGGCCTCATTTCCAAAATCTATAATAGCATCTCATCACTCAATGTAGTGAAACTTAACAAGATTAGAGCAGAATGGTCAGAAGAGCTTGGTATACACGTCTCGGATGAGACCTGGAAGCACGCATTACGTAGAGTAAATGGGTCAACATCATGCGCTCGACTCGGACTAATTCAGTTCAAGGTCCTCCACAGGATTCATTACAGCAGAGCCAGACTCTCAAAGATTTACCCTACAGTCAGTGAAAACTGTGTTCGTTGCCATACAGTCAAGGCGAATCTAACTCACATGTTCTGGTCCTGTGATAAGCTGCACAACTTCTGGTCTATAATTTTTCAGACCTTATCTGAAGCTTTTGATACAAGTATCCAACCCAGTGCTGAACTGGCAATATTTGGAGTCCCAGGGGAGGATATACCATTAACCCACGATTTTAAAAATGTACTGGCTTTTTCTACTCTCCTAGCCCGAAGAAGAATACTATTAGTGTGGAAATCAGCACATCCACCCAAAGCTTCTCTCTGGTTGCAAGATCTGACTCTTTTCCTTAAACTAGAGAAGATCAAATTTAGTGTTAGAGGTTCAACCCAAAAATTCTATAAAACTTGGGCCCCTCTATTATCTTACTTTGAGAGACTGGATGCCCTCCCTCGATCCTGAGGGTCACACGAGAGCTGGTTCTGCTGTGTATGTGCCTGTGCCCCGGCCCGGCAGCCTCATTGGTTCTGGATGGTATCTGGTCACTGACAGTGCTTATCAACCTGTGCAGTTTTTTTTTTGTTTTTGTTTTTCGTCCATGTCCTGACTTGGTTTCTATACCCACGGTTGTACGGACACCTTTCTGTATGTTGTCCACGTTTTTGAATTAACGGTATGTTATTATTTTATTTTATTTTATTTTTTATTAGTTGTTTGTCTATAATTTATTTATATTATTATTATTACTGTTTGTAGCAGCAGGATGGGGATAGATAAGGAAGGGTAGGGGGAACAGGAAGAAAAAGAAAATATGTCATGCCTGTTTTGTTTCTGTTTTTACGTACATGTACTGTTGTTAATGGATGCTTAAATAAAGTTATAAAAAAATAAAATAAAAACATTACTATTCCATGGCTTTCAACACTATATAATTTATATTGAACCTGTATGCATTACACTGTGTTAGTCATCTGGAACCAATCTACTTGATAGGGGCTGGGCCTTATTCCATTCTGGCATTCTGGAGTTGCCCATGATGAGAGGCACTAAGCTAGTATGGGTCTACTTATGGTGCATTCAGACCGAACAGCTTTTTAGCAGCAGGAGCGTCCAGTTTACATGCAAAGTCAATGGTGGACGCGCTTCCAGCCACCTCTTGGCGTCGGGCGTCACGTTGCGTGCGTGTTGAGCGTGCTGGGAAGCGTTTTTCCGTGCACGTGAACCGGCTTCAGCCTCCAAACCGCGCATTCAACATGCTGAAGATTTCGCGGTTCAAACTTTCAAACGCCGCTCAACTCTCCCTGATTGGTTGGTGTGTCAACCAATCAGGGAGAGTCGGGGGAGAAGAGAGGAGGAGAAGAGAGGAGGAGAAGAGAGGGCGAGAGTCCCTGTGTGACGCGGAAACGAGGGTGCGCGCGCACTATGTGACGTATTGTTTGTTGGTCACAGAAAAGACCCGCGAGGTCGTGGACTATGGAAGAGAAACTCATTGTAGCTGTGTGTTCGCGACAATTCCTTCACGACCAGTCAAGTCTGCTCCACAGAGACGGAAATAAAAGGCTCCTCGCCTGGCGGAGTGCGCAGGACTCTGTGCGGGCTCTGTATACCGGTAAGCTCCTCCTACACACCCAGCAGCTGTTTCGCGTTCTGGCATTCAGGTCCAAGTAGGTCTGGACACCAAGTTCGTCCACTTGCGTGCGTGACGAGCTTTTTGGAGGTGGAAACGCTGTTTGGTCTGAATGCACCATTAGCCCCCCAACTTGGTGCCTATGTATCAGAGTTTTTTCCAGCAGATGAGACGGTAGCTTCCCTGTGTCTTCAGGTGGGGGGATGGGCTCTGACTATTGTATGTGCCTATGTGCCAATAGGCTATATGCCACGGGTAGTTGTGACGTACTTTCGTTAAAATATCGGCCACATCCTGCACTTCTGGTTCCCAGCCACTGCAGTTTTTGTTAGCGTTAGCTCCTAGTAGCAGACCATGACAACGACCCAAAACGGGAAGCGGCTGTGAGCTACTGGCACTACGAGTGAGTTTCGTTGTGTCCGCCCACTGGTGGGTACAGCTGTTCCGTTCCCCCGCCGAGGGGGGGTTAGGGCAACAATTTATTGCGGCTATCCGTAGGGGAAACGTCACTATAGATTTGTATGGATTTATATGTGTATAGAGTTATTATTGGTATGTATGTAGATGCTTCATTAATTGTATTTAGTCATTTATGTTTGTGTCGTTCCCGCTAACCGGAAGTGCGCGGTCCGGCTCATGCATGCGGAAGTGCTAGAACGGAAGTCCATGGCATATAGTCTACTGGCAGTTCAGAATATCCAGCCTTCTTGGAGTCTTTGGTAGGGGTGCTGGAAGGTGCACCAGCTGGGGACACTTTTATTCTGCTGGGAGCTTCAATGCCCACATAGGTAATGACAATATGATCAGGAGGAGTGTGATTGGGAGGAACAGCATCTCTGATCCAACCTTCAGCTCTGTTCTGTTGTTAGACTTTTGTTCTAGTCATAGTTTGTTCATCACAAACACCTTGTTCTAACATAAGGGTGTCCATCGGTGCACTTGGCACTAGGACGCCCTAGGTCGTAGATCGATGATTGACTTTGTAGATTAGTCATCTGATTTACGGCTGTTTGTTTTGGACACTCAAGAGAAGAGAGGAGCTGAGCTTTTCAACTGATCACCACCTGGTAGTGAGTTGGATCATGTGGTGGGAGAAGAGACCAGACAGATCCAGTAGACTCAAATGTGTAGTGAGAATTTGCTAGGAATACGTGACAGAAGAACCCATCAGAAAGATCAACTCACACCACCAGGAGAGCTTTATCCTCATACCAGCAGAAATGGGGTACGTTGAGTCCGAGTAGGCCATGGTCCAAGACTCAAATGTTGAAGTGGCTGCTTTGAGCTTTGGCCACATGGTTGTTGTGCTTCTTGCAGTGGCCATCCTCAAACTTGGTGGACACACAGGGTTATGGAGGTTGTCAAGATGAAGAAGGAGTCTTATCGGGGAATACACCCGTGGAAAAAGACAAATTGCATATGTATGTAAACGGTTCAATAACATGACTTATTATGTCCTTTACAACCATCATGTCCATATCAACCCAGTCCTTAGATTTTTTTATTTGCAAAGAAAAAACATAAAATGAAAGGTGGCAGCTTCTCGACCTCGCAGGAAAAAAATAAAAATAAAAACTCAGTTGGTTGTTGTGTGATTGAAGTAAACACAACAAGCAAACATTAGTAAGAACATTGATTTACCTGCTGTAAATCAGCTGATTATCACGGACTTAAGTCCGACATCATCCTTGTTGACTCGGTTCTGGTCCACTCAGCGACTGGTGTGGAGCTTGTTAGATGAAGCGGGTCCTACTTGGTGTCAAATCTGTCGACTCTTATCCAAATTCCAGCTTGAACTTGTTGTTAAGTTGTTGTTAGCTGAACTTTTAGCCCAGAGGAAAGCAGCAGACTGAGGAAACATGCATGCACATTTTTTATTTTATTTTTTTATTTATTCATTTTACATTGTGTTGAAAGAAAAACATTTTTACATGTAATATTAAAAGCAAGAAAAAACATAAAATGAAAGGTGGCAGGAAGAAGAAGAAATCTTATTATACCTGCCCCTTTTTTCCAAAACAAAAAACAAAATCAATACAAACAATTCACTCCAACAATAGTCGTCAATAAGCAATGGAACCAAAAGAGTAACTCATTTCAATTTTAAAATTTTCTAGTACAATAAACAATTTAAATATTTTTTTTAGTATTTTGATAACAATTTAGTTTTAATAATTTTTTTAAACACAAGCACTGATTTTGCAGATTCAACTTCATTTTATAAACCATTCCACAAATCAACTCCCTGTATTGAAACAGACCGTCCCTTTAAGCTTGTTCTATACTGAGGTTTTGCAAAAATCTCAGTTCCCCTAAGACTATAGCATCTCGTCCTCTTTACAAATTTCATTTGAACATTTGAAGGCAGTACAATATTATGGGCTCTATACATTACCAACAAAATGTAGTCCACTAAATCATAAAACTTTAGCAACTTAAATTGTTGAAATAATATATTCGACGGATGACAGTAAGGCTTTCTTGTTATAATTCTCACAGCTCTTTTTTGTAAAATAAAAATAGGCTTTGTTATGGTTTTACACACCTTTCCCCAAACTTCAACACAATAAATTAAATGTGGAACAAAAATTGCATTTTTTAACAGATACAGAGCTTTATCATTCAACAAATCTTTCACTTTGTACAGCACCGCAGTATATCTAGATAACTTAAGTTTAACTGAATATATATGCTGTTTCTACGACAAATTGTCATCAATAACTACACCCAAAAAATTCACCTCGCTTACTCTGTGAACTTCAACACCATCAATTTTAAAAGAAAAATCCATTGTATTCTTTTTATTACAAAATAACATATAATTAGTTCTGTATTGTAACAACAGGAACACAGACATTAAAAATCTCAAACAACCATTCTATAAAGAAACTTTATTTTTCCATCAGCCATATATTCCTGTTTTGTGTTAAGATAACATAACAAACATTGTCTTGTTGGTGTATATGTACTTGTCTAATGAACTTAAACTTACTACACCATCCTCAGAAATACACGACTCAGAGTCATGTGTACAGTATTTCATCACTTTGTAATGGTCACTGATCGATTAATAAAGCGTTAGATTTATTTCCATTTGTTTCCTTATTTTATTATATTACGCTGCAAATATGACCATTTATTATTAATTATTGTCTCCTGTAAGGTAACGAGTGTGTTCCAAATGAAAGTTTGAACATGTTTATTTGTTTGTGTAAATTTGTTTTGTAATAATATGTTTTGGAGACGGTGGGGAAGTGGACTTAAAAGGAGGAGGAAGTGACGGCGCTTCCTCTCTGTCTCACCTTGGAGTGCGCACCTGCTGAGAAGGATTTGGCGTGAGGCCGTTGCCCTGGACTGCCTGTGGACTGTGTATCACCTTGAGTTGGGATCGCGGTGGATCAGTAACTTTTCCTTTACCAGGACTGCAGGGGAGGCACGCTAAAAGGACCTTGAGACTCTGGTGAGATTGTTTCTTTTTATTTCGGCGCGCCGACGCCTGGATGGATTGAGTGGGCGTTTCCTCATCCCGCTTCAAACAAACTTTTTATCTGAGAGAGCGTTTGGACTGAAAGTTGGTGCATTTTGGGTTTTGATTTGATTTATGGGGTTTGTCTGCAGATATGTAAATGTTGGGGGAATGCTGCAGATATGTAAATGCGAGCAGGACCCGGTGCTGCGCATTCTCTGCCTTATTTATTCTTATCCTTATTTTATTCGCCTTCTCTCAGACTCCCACCCAGCCCAGCTGGTCACCCTGTATTAGACTCAGAGTCATGTGTATTTTCATCACTTCTTACCTGAAGTTGAGTATTTCCCACGCTCGCATCGGCATCTGCGGCTGCCGCGGGTCTCCCGCGCCCCTGTCGCCATTTCTCGGCCTCATCCACCTGCAGACCCCCGCTGTCGGGACCTGTGGCTGCTGCCGAGGTGGCCGCTCCACAGCCACCAGCAAACATCTGGGTTATTTTTATACATTTTGCAGCATCTGCCTGAAGGGCTTGTCTCTTTTTAATCCTATTTTTTTCGGCGCCTCCTTTTCGCTTTTTGCTGCTCTCCATGTTGTCTTCTCCTCTCTGTGTATGACTGATTGATTGGTCTAAAGAGGAGGGGCTGGTCTGGTCGGGCCGCCAAAGAGTGCTGAGAGATTTCATTGGATTAGCTCGATGTCGTTCAAGAAAATCAACCAATCGGCCGTCGCGATTGACAAAAAAATAGCTATAATTTATTTTTTTGGTTCATGACAGTCAGGACCGCCCGGGCGGCCCAAAAATCACAGACGGGCCGGCCGGCCCAGCGGGCATTTGCCCGGTGTGCCCGATGGCCAGTCCAGCGCTGGATACAGAGCTTTATCATTCAACAAATCTTTCACTTTGTACAGCACCGCAGTATATCTAGATAACTTAAGTTTAACTGAATATATACTGTATGCTGTTTCTACGACAAATTGTCATCAATAACTACACCCAAAAACTTCACCTCGCTTACTCTGTGAACTTCAACACCATCAATTTTAAAAGAAAAATCCATTGTATTCTTTTTATTACAAAATAACATATAGTTACCAGAAAGTTCATTCTCAATAGTCCAGGTATCAAATCCGCTCATTCTCAATCAGTTCATCTGGACAATTTCTTTTTAGTAGAAACGTTTCACCCTCACTCCAGAGGGCTTCGTCAGTCAGAGCAGTCCAAAGCACACTGAAGCTACCCCACCAAGTAAACAACTTAAGTGGACCAACCAGTTTGCTGTAGCCAAGATGGTTTCTGGGGGCTTGTCCCTCGTCGACTCCTCCCAGGCAGGCAGACATGTCCAAAGTGGTTCAAGACAGAAAGTTCATTCTCAATAGTCCAGGTATCAAATCCGCTCATTCTCAATCAGTTCATCTGGACAGTTTCTTTTTAGTAGAAACGTTTCACCCTCACTCCAGAGGGCTTCGTCAGTCAGAGCAGTCCAAAGCAAACTGAAGCTACCCCACCAAGTAAACAACTTAAGTGGACCAACCAGTTTGCTGTAGCCAAGATTGGTTGGTCCACTTAAGTTGTTTACTTGGTGGGGTAGCTTCAGTTTGCTTTGGACTGCTCTGACTGACGAAGCCCTCTGGAGTGAGGGTGAAACGTTTCTACTAAAAATAAATTGTCCAGATGAACTGATTGAGAATGAGCGGATAACATATAATTAGTTTTATCTAGGTTTAATGATAGTTTGTTCAATTTAAACCAAGTTTGTAGTTTAACAAACTCCATTTTTAACAACTCAGACATTTGATTCAAATCACTACAAGAATAAAAAAAGTGGTATCGTCAGCAAAGAGAACACATTTTAGAAGTCCAGACACCTTCACTAGATCATTCACATACAAAATAAACAACTTTGGTCCAAGTATCGAGCCTTGTGGGACTCCACATGTGATCTTGCAGAGGTTTGATCGTATATCGTCTATTTGTACAAACTGTTGTCTATCTTTCAAATAACTACATACCCACTGTAGTGCTAGTCCTCTAATACCATACTTGTTCAATTTATTAGTGAGAACGGTGTGGTCAATTGTGTCAAATGCTTTATTTAAATCAATAAACAGACTTATACAATGTTGCTTTTGATCTATGGCTGTGGTAATTTGTTCCGTTAGTTCCATAAGAGCTATGGATGTAGAATTTTTTTTAATCTAAAACCATATTGACTGTCACTTAAAATATTGTATTTATCAAAAATTTTATCTAATCTGGTTACAAACATTTTTTCTAGAATTTTGGAGAATTGCGGCTACAATGATATTGGTCGTAGTTGTTAAAGACGCATTTGTCACCATTTTTAAAGATAGGGACTACCTTTGCTACTTTCATATTTTCAGGGAATACACCCGTGGAAAAAGACAAATTGCATATGTATGTAAACGGTTCAATAACATGATTATTATGTCCTTTACAACCATCATGTCCATATCCATGTCCATATTGGTTTATTACTCCCTGCACAGGAGCAGAGAGGACACTTTTAGTCGGGCTCCTACCAGTACTACCTCCAAAGGGGTATTGGAGTGCTTGTACTTGCAGTTTTTTGCGCTGGATGTGCAGAGAGGAGTGCTGAAAAAACTGCGGAAATTGGACTGGAACATGCGATCCAGAATTATGAATCTACAAGCCAACGTGTCCGTGAGTTTTTGCCGAGAGTTAGCCTAGCGTAGCTACAAACCGGGCTAATCAAAGCTAACCGAGCTAGGGCACCGTAACCGGGTGCCGTAGCTGCGGAGCTGCGGGCTTCGTGAACAAATAAACCGGAAAAATACGCTGGTTGTTACGAAGAAACGCGAGCCGACACGCTGGAGGTGCTTTGTTGCAGCAAAAGAAAACAACAAAGCTGGGAGTGGAGGCTACAGGCTACAAGCTAACGCAAGCCATGTGTTGCTGATTAAAACTAATGCGGCAAAACAACACGGAGTTGTGATTGTTGCTACAGGCTGACGATCTGAAGTCTGTGGTCTGATCTGCAGTCTGTGAGCTGGTGAGACCAGAAAGGCATTGGAGTGCTGCTGTGGGGCTGCGAGCTGCGCCGAACACCGTGTGCGAACCGGAGGACCGACGCCTGGGGCTGCGAGCTGCGCCGAACAGACTACAAGCTACAGTGGCAGCGCGGTGGTACACGCCGCGAACACCGCCTGGAGTTTCGAGCTGGGCCAAACGCCGCAAGAGAGACGAGAGCCGCGAACGCCACCTGGGGCTTGAGCTGGGCTGAGCGCCGTGGCGAGCCAGGGGACCACCACCTGGGATCGGTCTGGTGTCGGAGCTGCGCCTGAATTTATTGGAGCTACGTGCTGTGCTAACTGGGCTACATCGGATCTAGTGAGCAAAACCTCTTCGGATAATAGTACTGATTGCTGCAGGCTTCTGAAACCGTGAGTTCTTTTCTAATAACTGCTGATCTGGGTGCTGCACTGCTAGGCCACAGCCACCATCGTTAGGCCTGTGAGCCTCGTGGAAGGGCCACGTGGTTCAACAAACAAACCAGTGACCTGCTACCATTAGATTACAAGCTCTGTAAGTATGACGAGAAGTAAAGGACAAAAGTCACCAGTCTCTGTAAATAAGAGAAATAGTGGACAAAAGTTACAAGACCTGGAAGGAAACAACTCAGAAATGCAAGACTTTAAAGAATCACTCAACTTTATGAGTGGACAAATAGAAAATTTAACAAAAAAAATGGATTCCCAGGCCGGTCTGGTTAAAGAAATAAGAGAACTGAAAGAACTGATAATTAGCAAAGACAACAAAATTGCTGAACTAGAACGAAAAATAGAGGACTTAGAACAATACACAAAGCAGGACAACGTGGTGATCTCAGGACTTGATGTTAGTAAGTGTCAGACATATGCAAGATCTCTTACCAACAAAGACCCAACTGAGAATGCATCTCAGGAAGAACAAGAAACTCTGGAGGAACATGTAGTTACTTTCTTACAGGAAAGGAACATTAACATAAACTATGGGGACATTTCGTTCTGTCACACCCTGCCCAGTAATTCACCAAGATTCAAACCGTCAGTAGTCGTCAAGTTCATTGGCAGGTATACAAAAGACTATGTTATGCAAAATAGAAGAAATCTGAAGGGAACAGACGTTTACATAAATGAACATCTTACCAAAAAAAATGGAAAAATTGCAAAGGAAGCAAGGTGGTTAAAAAACAAAAACAAAATAGCATCAACATGGACAAGAAATGGATACATCTTTATCAAAGCAAAGAAAGAGTCTCAGCCTAAAATGATAAAAGAGCTGACGGATCTGGATGAACATAGGGGATGAAAAATTACAAATGGATAAAATATACAGTGAAATGAACAAATACATTAGAACATGACAACATACGAAGACTCAGAACCTAAAATATATAATGTTGAAAATGTGATTGATGCAAATTTTTTCCCTGAAATAAAAGATAGCGAATATTATAATGAAGAGCAGTTTAATGACATCAATATATCAAATGGAGTTCTCTCTATTATTCACTTTAATAGCAGAAGTATAAATGCAAACATATCCAAAATAACAGATTACTTAAAACAGTTAAATAGAACTTTTACAATAATAGCGCTGTCAGAGACATGGCTCAATGATGATAACACAAGTAATATTCACATCGAAGGGTATGAATTATATCATATGAACAGAAATAATAAAAGAGGTGGTGGAGTCGCTCTGTTTGTCAATAATGAAATAGAATAGAAGAAATAGAATATATCTTTATTGACCTTGACATTGCACCGGGGCACAAAGACAACGTTAATGATTACGCACATTCATCATAGGATAGGGACGAGCGCACGAAGTCGCAGCAGTATGAAACCGCGCCACCACAATCAGATATGGAAAAAGGAAAAACACAATAGGTATCATTTGTGATATTCAAAAAGAGAATCTATCAAAGATTGCCTGAGGACACTCCATGATAAAGTCCCAAAAACTCTATCAGCGAAAGCACAGTCACACGAGACATAGTTGCAGTTTTGACGACAGGCAAGGAGATATTTAGTCTGTGAGTAACTTCAAAGAACACAGTTCAGCAGTTGTTCAGCTGGGCGTCATCCGAGCCACACACAGAGATCTCTGGGGGGTGCGGGTGGGGTCAGCAAGTGCACTTCAACACTACGCTCCAGGAGAAAGTTTCCAAACAGGCCTCTTTTCAAGGACGTGTGCAGAAACCAGATTAGATAGTCTTTTTGTTTATTCCAATTCAGACCACAGTGTTCTTTTTCACTGCAGCCTCCAAGTCCAGACGCTGTTTTCAAAGCCAAAATTCCAAATCATATGAGGTCCCGGTCTATGAACCCCCATCCGTGCCCTGTTGGAGCCCGGGCGGCTGTAAACGAGTTCCAAAGCGCCCCGCAGGTCCCCGGTAGTCCACCGACGCACCCAACGTGCGATTGAGCTCATACAACAGCTGGGACGAGTTGCTCACGGCCCGGATCAGAGAATCATGCTGATCAGGGAGTTTCGCCAGCGCGCTGATAGCCGCCGAAGCCCTCCTCAGCTTCAAGTAGCAGACAGTCCCTCCGATGCCAAAAAAAAGAGCAGCTGCTACTAATAATCCAATAATCCACAAATCTTCCACGTCTTCGACACTCAAGACGGTCAAACACATAGGCTGCCACTGTCCCCATGAGTCCATCATGTATCCAGCCGCGTGTGTGTCAGAGGGGCAGACCGCTTCTCCTGGCACGGTCCGCTTCGTGGAAAAAATCTTATCTATTGAAGAAACAGCCCAATTTACTAATTCCATCGCAAATTGGTTCGAGTGAGCGCTGAAGTGTCAGACGAGACAAAAAGCAAGCAGGGAGGAGGAAAAAAACTTAGGGAAGGAAGGAGCAGAAAGATATGCGACTTGCCTTCTCGAGAGCGGAAGTAATTGCATTTTTAAAATGCAAATTAAATAGTGAAATGTCAATAATAGTTGATAATATTATGGAAATGATAACAATAGAAATAAACAAAAACGATAAAAGCATAATAATAAGTTGTGTATATAGATCACCAGGAGCAAATATAGAAATATTCACGGATAAAATATTGGAGCTAATGGAGAAGAATTTTAATAAAAATATTTTTTTGTGTGGAGACTTTAACATTGATATGGGAAATAAAACAGATTCAAATAACATAAGCACATTTATAAACTCAATGTACAGTTTAAATATGTATCCATTGATATCAAAACCAACAAGAATTACAACTCATAGTGCCACAATAATTGATAATATTTTCACAAATATAACAAATGGGGACGTGATAGGTGGTATCTTAACGACCGACTTAAGTGATCATTTACCAGTTTTCACAATCTATAAAAATGATCAAAGCATCACAAAAGCAGTCACAATGAAGAAAAAGATCATAAACACGTCAAAAAAAGTTTTGGAAAAATTGAAAGAGGATCTAGATAAACAAGACTGGAATGATGTGTATGTTGATGATGCAAACAGAGCATATGATGAGTTTATGAATATCTTGGAAGCTCTGTATGAAAAGAATTGTGTGCAAACAAATTACACAAAGAGAAATACGATTGATCAACCATGGATGACAAAAGGGTTGAGAAATGCTTGTAAAAAAAAGAATTATTTGTATTCATGTTTCTTGAAATTGCGAAGTCAGAGCGCTGAAGAAAAATATAAAAAGTATAAAAATAAATTAGTAGGGATTATAAGGAAACATTAGATAAAAGTAATGGTGATATGAAAGCAACATGGCGAGTAATGAATAGTGTCCTGAAGAATCATAAAGCAAAAACTAGTATTTCAAAACATTTTGTAAAAGGCAACAATGAAATTCATGATGAAAATGAAATTGTAAATGGATTTAATCAATATTTTGTGAATGTTGGATCAAGCCTTGCAGCCAAGATACCAAAAGTAGATAAAAATGTAATCCACTCAATTACAGGTTGTGCAAATAGTATTGTAAAGTGAATCATACATTCTCAGGTATTAAACTCATAATTAAACTTATGTGTTAAACCTTTCACCTTGTGTTCAGGATCATACACTCTCAATGCCTCTGGGCATAAACTGTGATCTGCTGACTCTGTTCCTTATGTAACCATCTGTGTGAAACCAACCACCTGTTCCTTATTTTTAACGTCATGTTCCTCATTTTATCTGCTGAACAAACAGTGACCTGCTTGGATTAGTCTAAAAACACTGTTGCATTATATAAGAAGTGCTGAATGCTCACTTTCCATTTGCTAAAGTACTCATGTGTTATCAGAAGTTTCCAGCTGGTGATAGACAAACACCTCCCGTTCCACCCATGGTACCACCCCCAACGTACCACCCCCAACCCCTTTTTAATCCATGCTGTGTCACTGTCTGGGCAAAGCAGACCCAGACAGCTTCGTGCCTGTATCGTTCTGTTCTCAATCTTGCAAGATTATTAGGTGTTCTAAACTTGAACTTCTTTTGACCAGCCTTGTCTCGTTATTCAGAAGTTTACTTCACAATTTGGCGTCACGGAACAGGATATTGCGTATGACTGGACCAGAATCGTTGTTAAAATTGTGAGCACTCGAAAGTGCAGGAACAATTTGCACGTTAAACTCTTAACGCAGGAAGGTCCGCCCAAAAACCAAGCACGTAGACAATTCAAATGTAGAAATACGCTAAAAAATTGTCGCCAATCGTGCCGCACGTAGGTTGTTATATGAGGTAGAAATACCTTAAAGACTGCCGCAAATCGTGCCACAGCAGAAGTAAATTTGGGGAGCGCTCAATAAAAAAAAAATAAAATAAAATAAAAAGCGAAAAATAACAAATAAAAAATAGATAAACCTGTGTAGTTACACTCGTTTTGAAATAAAATAAAACAATTAGGCGCATAACTTGGTTCTAAACAATAAATAAATTCATCAAAAAAAAATAGGTATAAACCTTAGTTTTAAACAATAACCAGATTCATTCAAAAATAAAATAGGCAAATAACCTGTTTTTAAAACAGGTAAAATTAACTGAAATATTAAATAAATACGGATAACAAATAGAACTAAATAGATATAGTAAAAAAGTAAATAAAACAGACATTTAAATCAAATAAAAAAATAAAAAAAAAAAATAAAAAAAAAATAAAAAATAAAATAAAATGGGAACAAAAAACAGCAAAAGCGAAGCTTATATACCATGCGGGCCTGAAATTGACCGAATGAGAAGACTTTATGGTGATCTGTGTCTAAGTTTTGTACCACAGTGGCATTGTAAATTCAATTTTCCAAGAAATGGATCATTTGATCCACAGGAAATACAAAAATTGGAAGAACAATTGTTAGAACAAAAACGTAAGATCTGCAGCAAGAAAAAGATTCCACAAGGTGAATTGTTAACAGTGACCAATCATGAACAAGCTTTTAAGCTTTGGAAAAATGAATCCAAATTACAAAGTCAAAGAGTAATATCAAAAAGCCTTCAGATGACCCAGAAAATTAAGAAAACAAACCAGATGGCTCCAAAAGAGACAAAACATTTAGGAAAGAAAAATAAGAAAGGGACAGAAACACAAACTAACCCACTAAATGTTTCTTTTTCTCCTTCTGCTCCACCTGCGACTGGAACTTCTGGTTTCCCACCTCACACCATGCCGCTGTATCCTTCACTGGCACGTCTGAGTTCACCCCAACCACCACCATACCCTGAGCTACAGAGAACTGGACAACTTTCGGACTGGTTTCTGAACATGGACATGGACGATGACTTCCAAAGCTCCGAGAAAAAGGTGAAACCAGGAACGTCAACTGAATCAGGTACTCACAACACACCTGACTCTCCATCACCCTCTGATTTGGCTAACATTTCAACATCAGACTTTGAACAAGAGGAAACAGATTCTGACGGACCAGTCGCGCATAACACAAGAAGTCAAACTGAAATAAATCAGCTTAAGGAAAAAGCAGCTCAAATTGAAGAGGAAATTGAAAAAATTCAACGAAAAACTACAGACAAAAAGAAAGACAAAACCACCACCGTCATCACTGCACCCATGATTGAGGTGGGGGGGGCTGAGCAGCCACAGTTAGTTTATAGACCTTGGCCACATACCGTGCTGATTGACATGGCCAAGCAGCACCTGCCTCATAGAGCCCAGGGTGGAGAAGCGATAGCTCTGGCATTGCTCACGTTAATCAGAGTGATAAGACCAACTCTCCATGAGATAAAGGTCATTCTATCAGCAATATATGGCCTTGGGTTTGTCTCTCAACTTGATCCTGAACTTTTTGAAAAGGAAAACGGTTTTCAACTCGTCAGTTCAGACATCAACGCAACAAGCAACGACGAGTATATGAAAAATGTGAAGGAAATTGGGAAAAGCCTGAAAGAGGTGTTCCCAGCTGTTCCTTGTTATGCAGACATTACGAGCACAACCCAGAAACCTGATGAAACTCCACAGGACTACGTGAACCGTCTCCTGCCCATCTTCAAAACCCATTCAGGCATCCTTGAGCCTGCCGGGAACTGGCGAGGTGAAACAGCCCCCTCACCATTTGAAATCATCTTCTGCCAGACGGTCCTGAGTGGTTTTCTCCCATCAATAAAGAAATCAATCAAGACCACCTACATAGGCTGGAAGAAGAGACCACGCCTGACTGAGCTCCTGAATCATGCTGAGCACGCATGGGACCTGCATGTGACAGAGGTCACCACCACTCAGAAGAAAAAACAAAAACAGCATGATGACGCTCAACTGACTCTGCTCCAAGCAGCCACTCAGCTGACCCTGAACCAGGCTCAAGCTGCAAATCACCCGACAGCTGCGAACTACCCTCCAGCAGTTCAAAAGACTGATTTTGCTCCACCAAGACCACAGCCATGCTACAACTGTGGAAGCCTGGAACACTGGGTCCGCCAGTGTCCACACAGACAAGGACCAAGAGGCCGAAACCAAGGTCGCAACAGGTATGGCAACCGAGGCAGAGGTCAGTTCAGGCCCTATCCAAACCAAGGGCCCAACGGCAACCAAGACTTCAACTCCAGACAAAACCAACATCAAGGCCCGCCCCAAGGCAGAAACGAAGCTGGACACAGGGGTGGACAAAGCCAGAGGGGTTACTCAACCTGACTAGCCAAAGATGGTGGGAGCCAGGGATTTCAGACCGCAAGTGCCAGCACACACACACCTGTTTCTGAAACAAATGACACACACACACACACATACACAGGAGAAGTTATTCCTACTTACTTCAAATACACTCAAGCTGCTTATCTGAAACTACCAATGATAACCGCAGTGGTTGAAAACATTTCATTACAATTTCTTGTAGATTCAGGAGCAACACAGTCATTAATCATGCGTAAATGTCTTCCAAATGCTCCACTTTCTAACAAAATTGTCCATTCCACAGGTGCATCTGGCCAGACAGTTCCGGAAGCGGTCACAGTCCGCTCAAGATCATCGATCCTTTTAATCATGAAACACATGAACATCAGTTTTTGCTTTCTGACTCTTGCCCAATAAATTTATTAGCAAGAGATTTGATTCTAAAATTTAGATTGGCAATAAACTGTGCACCTGATGGTTTGACTGTGTCTAAACAATTAGAGTCTGATGCTCTGGTCTCTCTCACACCTGAATTATTGTTCATTTTTCAGTGGTTGTTAATTGATCCACATCAGAGACACACTCTGCTCTCAATGGCCAGAGAAAGGCTGCCACCTAGTGTCTGTTTCATGACTGAACCACATCTACACTGCACTGCTCATGTCGTTTCAGATCCAGCTGACCCAGTAGGGGACTCATTTCTGCAAACACAGACAACACAACTTGTCACCACATCTATCTGTTGGACACAAGACTCATGTTTTGTGCTGATAGATTTGAACAACAAAACAACACCTCAGACAAGTTACTTCACAGTACCTGACTCATTTCCTCACATCTCACTAGCAAAGCCACCTGACTCCCAATGGCGATCTCTAGGTCCTCTAGCACTTAGAGCACACACCACACATGACTGGGAACCACGTGATGATTGTTCCTTCTCACCGTCTCTCAACATGTTTAGGCAAGATTTTTGCCTCATGCTGACAGCACGGCCAACAAAGGAAGTGATTGATAACAATGCATGACTAGTTACGTCCATGATGTCTCTGGACGACCCTGAATTGGCAGACGTCCCCGCCCATCTCTGGGCCACAACTAAATATGATGTCGGGTTAATTAAGGGCCAAAAACCAATTGAAATAACACCAAAGTCTTCTTATAGACCTAAAATAGCCCAATACCCACTGAAGCCTGAAGCAGAAAAAGGTATCACTCCAGTTTTCCGCTCCTTGCTAGAAGCAGGCGTGATCATCGCCTGCCCTGAGTCACCAGTGAGAACCCCGATTTTTCCAGTCAAAAAGATCAGACCTACTCCTCCAGATGAATGGAGATTTGTTCAAGACTTAAGAGCAGTTAATGCCTCTGTCCAAGCAAGAGCACCTATTGTACCTAACCCTTATGTCATCCTTTCTCAGATCCCTGCAGGCTCCACATATTTCAGTGTGATAGACTTAGCAAATGCGTTTTTTAGCGTTCCAGTTCATCCCAACAGCCAGTTCTGGTTTGCTTTCCAATTCCTGGGTAAGGCTTACACTTTTACGAGGCTCCCGCAAGGTTTCTGTGAATCTCCCACTATTTTTCATCAAGCACTGAATGATAGTTTGATGAGTTTCTCTCTGCCTCATGATTGTGCTTTGTTACAGTACGTGGATGATTTGCTGCTGGCTGCACCATCTGAACAGTCTTGTAAAGAGAACACGATCAGACTGCTGACATTTCTGGCAGAACAAGGTCACAAAGCATCATTGTCAAAATTGCAGTTTGTACAAACCACTGTCACTTTTCTTGGACACAGGATCTCCAGAGAAGGAAGAAAAATTGCTGACTCGCGTGTTGAGGCGATTGTGAAACTGCCATTACCGGTAACAAAAAAACAACTCATGTCTTTTTTAGGTCTTTGCGGTTACTGTAGGCATTTCATCCCAAACTACGCTGAGGTTGAGGCTCCTTTAAGAAAGGTATGTCATGACAAACACTTACAAATGAGCTCACATGTCACGTGGACAACTGAGGCACTGCAGGCCTTTGAAACACTCAAGCAACAGTTGCAAAAGGCTCCCACTCTTGGTATTCCAGATCCGGAACGCCCGTTTACACAGGCTGTGGATGAGAGGAAGGGCCACATGACGTCAGTGTTGTTGCAAAAGCATGGGGACAGATTGAAACCAGTCGCCTACTTTTCAGCTAAATTAGATCCAGTCGCTGTTGGTTTGCCACTCTGCGCCTATCATCCACAAAGTGGAGGGGCGGTCGAAAGAGAGAATGGAACATTAAAAAACAAACTGTCTAAGATCTGTGAAGAAACAAAACTTAACTGGGTGTCTTGTCTGCCAATTGCACTAACATATTTGCGCATGCGGAGACGAGCTAAGCATAACCTCAGCCCATTTGAAATTCTTTTTGCAGCTCCACCCAACATGGGTGTGGGACCAATTTCAACTAGTGATCTAAAACATTGTGATCACGACATGCTGACGTATTGCATTAATCTGACTAATCACCTTAAATCTATCAGAGAGCAAGTCCAGGGAGGGCTACCCAGCCCAACTCAGGTAAAGTTACACAACATAACTCCTGGAGACTTTGTTATGGTTAAATCTTTCAGGAGGAAACACTGGAACTCGCCCAGGTGGACCGGACCCTACCAGGTGTTGCTCGTGACCCACACGGCCGTGAAAGTCGCGGAGAGGGCTACTTGGATCCACGCCGCCCACTGCAAGCTGTTCCGAGGTACCAGGTCACCAACAGAGGGCCCACTGGCAGGAGAACGAGTTTAACCAGCCCAGAGGAACAGCGCGCCAGAGCTTTAGAAGCTGGGTGCCAACAAGGGTGCAGCAAGTATCGGAATCTGCACGATTTGATACCACCGAGGGATCTACGCGCTCAGGAGACACTGCTTTAGAAGAACTCCTGACAACGACAGAAAAGATAAGACGATGCTCGATACACGCATCCCACGCACAATTTTAAAACAACCTGTTTCGCCTAGAACATGCACTGGGATGAAAGAGTTGCTTTGCTATACTCTAGTCATTGTGGGACTGACACTGATAGGTCTCATGACATGGTACCTGCATCCTGAAAATGTGAGCCAACTCAATCCAGCTAAGAGAGAGCTCAAACAGAGTCCTGGTCGAAGGGACTACAACGGTAACCCCGTCTTCATAGTTCCATATGTCAACGGCACAACTTCAACAATAACTTTACCTGTTTGCAAATTGTTTGACTGCTCAGATGAAAGAATCAGAAAAGCCGAGTTTTACATGTGTCTCTGTGGAACTTATGATCCTACCATTTGTACGTCCTGCCCAACATGGGAAAAGGTTTTTTTGTACACAGGTTCTTGGGGTAGTCCACAAACAGTGAAAGGCCAACCACTTTATTGGTGGGCTGAAAGGTTTAAACTAGTAAAAGGCGGAAATGGCGGATCAACTAATCTCCTATTATCCATACAATCCGTGACGGAATGGCATGTGTATCCCCCACTTAGCTACAGATACCAAGAGGATGCAACTCGGAAACTACTTAGACACACGTCAAACCCTAAATTGCATGTTGTTCTCCAAGCAGAAGTATCAGGTACAGACCCCTTCAGGGAACTTATAATTCAAATAACAGATTCTCCACCAACACCCACACAATATGAAGTACCTTCCGATCTCGAGACTAACGAGACACTTCTTAGCATTAACAGCGTAGATTATTCCAAGTTGTCCCCAAATGATGTAATTGCTATGACCACAGGGTACTCCGACCTCAATGTATGGTTAACATGGTTAAT